>BQNB010015170.1:56059-73730 GCA_026074375.1 Tanacetum coccineum | reverse complement strand
GTATTGAATATTTTTTCCTCTTTTGTTGTTGTATAAGTTATTGGTTTTGTTGTGTTTCCTACAAAGATGTTGATTGGCATGTACTAGCTTTTGGATGTTTTTAAAAATCTTTCGGGATTGTTAGTTTTTAATAGATTTGTTGTTCTTGATAGGTGAATCAAGTTTGTATTATATTTATTTGTTCTTGATGATGGTAATGAGTGTGGTATAGAAATGGTTTCAAGATTGTTTTTATTCCTTTTGATGATAATGAAGGAAGAATATAAAGATGGGTGAGGTGGAAAAGTCAACGAAAATCAATTCTACGTGGAAAAAAAATGACATGGAAATTAGAAAAATTACATTTGCAATTTATGCCGGTACCAACAAGTTAGGAAGGTAAGAATAATATTAAAATCACCATCTTGGTAATACGTGAGAATTTTTTAAAGTACGTTGGTAATTAATGACTTTAACCCTATATTTTACGTTAGTTTTTATGATAGAAAATGGTTGTTTGCATAATTTATTTGATATAGATAAACATTGTTAAAGACAAAGATTGTGCATATATGTTATTCTAGTTGTTATGGTTAAAAATTGCATTAGTTCTTACTAATATAATTAAATTAAATTTTTAGTTTTTGTTTCACAACAGGGATTGTGTTTTTGGTGCTTTATAAATACGCTTTCGATTGAAGTTTGTGTGGTCACCGAAAACATACATGTTTTTAAAAGGCGTGCACCTATGTTCTAATGAATTTGATGAGAAAGCGCAACGTACACATATGTTCTTGAAAGACATGCTCATATGTTCATATGAATTGGACGAAAAGTGAAGAGTGCACACATGTTTTTAAACGGCGTGCACATTTATATCTAACAAGATACTTGTGCATGAATTGTATTTTATTTGATATCAAATTTGTGTATATGTTCTTGGTTTGTTATAAATTTTTCGGAGGTTACATGTATTTGTTTATGTTTTTGGTCATAAATAACGGAAATTAAAGAATATATACACTAGAAACATATATGCAATTATCATTTTAAGCAAACAAGTTTGACGTTTAAACGGAAGAAACACATGTAAATTTACTATATTTAAAAAAAATATATGCACTTGATTCTCTAAAACCATGTCTGTTGAAAAAAAATATAAAATTAAAAAATATTATTAATTCCCAAAATTAAAGAGGTTTAAAAAACCTTTTTAATAAAAAAAAATTCAAAAAGTTAGTGAAAATATGTTTTATTATTATATCCTTTTGATTTAATTAAAAAAATTAATAATATTAAATTCTGTTCAGAGTGGTTCTATAAGTTCTGTAAAAAAAATGGCTCTGCATTGAACGTGCCCCGCTAACAAGATGTGTTGATACAAATGTTAGGTCGGGTCTTGCTTGGTCCGAATAGGTAGCTACTCGGGTATGTAGAGCCTTATTCTTGTATCAAGTGAACTTGTTTAGAGAACCATGCACAAGGAAATAAACACCGTTAACCTTATCGTGGGAGCGGATCCCACGATTAGACTCCGGTGTGAGAGTAAGTATGTGATACTGAGAGAGTAATCGAGTGTGTTTAGGGTTTGTAAGATACCTGTATTGATGATAATTGAGTTCCTTTTATAGGTTGACTAACCCTTAGGGTTTCCGTAACTTCGGCCCAAGATACGGCCGATATCATAGGGATTCAAAATTATCCTAACTGATTCAAATATGTAAAGCCTATCTCTTATTTAATTAGGTTATCCTTTCTTAAAGATAACTTGTGATGATACCGCGGCCATGGACATTGTGTCCGTATCCGCGACCAGCAGGTCCATGAGGCCGCGACCGCGATTAATGGGTCGGATGCCCATTAGCAGCTACCAAGCCCATAATAGTATAAGTGGGCCGGGCCGGTCCATACTATACATCATCATGTCCCCCCATTCTAGGAATCGTGACCATGGTCGGGATCGCGGTCACGTTTGCTAGACTACAAATGTCCAAACCTTTCTGAAAATGCATAACCGCCAAAGCTGCATGTAGGGCCCCACAACGGAAGAATAGGACCCATTAAACTAGAAATGGCGAAAACGGTTGAGTGATGGGACAGGTGGGCCCCAAACTGCTTCACCTTACTCGCAATCCTGAACCGTCCAAAAAGGTAGCGGAGGACACGTGGCAAACATCTAACGAGGCATGATTGTCGAAGTCATAGTATAAATAGGACCAGTAGCACTATGCACATTTCCACAGTTTCCAAATCAAACCACCATCTTCACACACACATAACCGTACAAGGCACTTATTCCCACGGAATCCCCGCACTTCAGGTTAGTATACCACGCCTTTTTGTAAAAGTAAATAAGAATGGGTAGGGACACAATACAACTCGAGAACGCCGTATCGACCATCTCCTAAGAGTATCTGCTAGAGTTTACCTCTGAGTACAGCATACCAGAGGACTTACATCCGGAATTGCCTAGTCCTGAGGATACAATCGTGGACTTTTCGGAGGGTAAAGTCGGCGTATACGCCAGGTTTTTTGAGTTTGCAAATTTTCGCTTCCCCATATCCCAATTCCTCTTTGATATTCTTGGTTATTACCAAATTCATTTGTCACAATTGTCAGTGATAGGCGCAGCCAAAGTAAGCCACTTTGAAATCAGTTGTCGCGTCCTGAATATAATTCCCACACTTCCTTTATTCCGCGTCTTCTACGTTCCTTCATATAACTCGGGGTGGATGTCGTTTAGCAAACGACCTAGGAAAAACACCCCATAGTGCTATACAAAACCCGTGGACTCCCTAAAAAACTGGAACAATCAATTTTTTGGGTGGATGAGAGAGTATTCCCCACCCTTGTTGACTGGCGTACGAGCGCTCCAAAGGATGGGATGCCAACAGCGAACTCTTATTCTGCGGCGGACGTAACATTATTGGACACACGTCATACCCCTATCCAAAAACAACCAGAAGCCCTGTTATGCCTAGTAGGGCTGAGCCGGAGATACTTTCTGGGGGACGACGTGTACCCTACATTTCTTTATGGCGATGACCGGGTGTGTGTGTATAAATTGTCATTTATTTCACACATATTCATGAAAACATACTAACAGTTTTTGTGTGAATGCAGATATGGATTTGTTCAACTTGATTAGTGCTCCCAATCTCACCAAGGTGAAGACTGGGACCCGTTCGCGTGCTGCTCATGAGGTGCCACTCTTAATTGTCACTGCGAACCGTGTGATAGACATAGAGGATACAGTTGCAACGGCGACCTCGTTAGAGACTCCCTCTGTAACGGAGAAGTCACCACTAGACTTTTCAAGTGAAGATCCGCCCCTTATGATTACTAACAAAGGCGAGACAAAGGACCAGGCTCCAGCCGTGGTGTCCCAGGAGGTTCCTTCGGTAGAGAATATAGCGACCACGAAGGTCGTCCCAGAAGTGAATCTAGAAAAAGAGATAGCCACGATGAGGCCTCCGATCAACAAAAAGCGCCGTAAGAGAGATCGAAGTGCGGTGGAGGCAAATGCACCTCCCAAGGTTTTAAGGAAAGATCATGCTTTCGTTCACCCAACGTAGGATACTTATGGGGGGGGGGGGGGAATCGCTAACTGCCATGGGAATAGGTCCAGAACCCCCCTCCTATATGTCCGTGCGACAGAGTGTGAGCGATCCGGACCCGCTATCGTATACGGAGCCGCAGCCAATCCCTGATCAGGATATTGCCCAGTAAGTGATTCGTATCCCTTGTTACTATTATTTTTTCAAAGTGTAGTACTAACAAATCACATGTATCTTATAGTTTGAATGCAGATCTTCCAAGGGAACGGCCACCGAGATCTCTACAGAAGGTGTCGCTGCTACGAAGGTAAACGTCCAGTTCTCTGTAGGAGCCCTGAGTCAGGAAGATCGACCTTCGCCCCCTCCATTGTCGGGTCACCAAGCGGTATATATCAACCTGGGTGGGGTGTGACCAATGACTGTCGTCTGGACACCCCAGAGGCGTGTCAAGATATGATAGATCACACAGTGCCGCCAGGGTACTTCTCTGAGCTTCGCCACTTGCCCAATACTGAATTCTTGGCCTAGTATAATGTAAACCTAGCACGGCAAGTAGCTCTGGGTTCCCAACTGAGGTTAAGGTTCAAACAAGAGGTTAGGCTGTTGAAGAAAACCAGAGGATAGGTAGCCAGACGTAATGAGAGAATCCAAGTTAGGGAGGAGGAGATTAAGAGGTTGGGCGAAGAAGTCGAATCCCTCAAGGTTGTGGAAGCGGAAGTGCATGGCCTCCGTAATCAAACAAAGAACCTAGAGACCCTGCTGGAGGCCGAGGTTGACATGAAGAAGGCCACGGAGGCTAAGAATGCGGAACTAGCCAAGGAGTTAGAAAGCCTCCGTGCCAAGTTTTTAGACCTTCAATTAAATAACAATCAACTATCCCAGCAAGTGTCTACCCTTCAAGCGCAGGTTACAGGCGAGGAAAGAATAAAGGCCGCGTTTGAATAATTCAAGAAGAATGAAGAAAACAAGGTTGAGCAACAGTGTGTAGAGATGAATGCTCGTCTGGATAAGCTAAGTATATATATTGATGAAGAGCTATATCCGCACATGTTGATGGCGATCGTAGGTCGTCGCTGGGTCATTGGGCACGACCTACGCCTGGTCGTTATGAAGTGAGCCGAATCTACAGAGATAAGGCAAGCGTTTGCTAATGTTGTGTCCGCAGGGCTTGCCAAAGGTATGAGCGAATGCCTGAAATATGACATAGAGCACGGAAAGGCTGGCCGTGACATAGCGGATGTTGAGGCATATAACCTGGAGGCCAATAACAAATTAGTCAAAGCCCTCCAAGACTTGAAAGATCTGAAATATCCGATGGTAGACCAACTGGAGAAGTTGAAGGATGCCCCCATGGAGTTAATCATGGCATCTCTTTATTTGGAGAGTGATACCGGGGAGGATACCCCTCAGTGGATCCGTGATCTTCGTCTGAGCTCCTCCCAACTAAAGATCCCCATATACCCTGAGGTACGTGCTCCTGAAGATCATTGGGCCGTTAAAGAAGATGTACCATTAGAGGATGCTATTGCGGCAAATATAAGTCGGACGGAGAAGAAAAATAAGTGCAGAGTGGTTTGCCGCACTCACAGGATTGGTTCCGCGCACCATGCCAAGTCTGACGGTATCCCTGTATCAGTTTTTACCGTTGTTCCTCAGGGTCTTGCCATTTTCCTCACGGATGCTGGTACGCAGACTCAGAGATCTGAAGACGAGGCATCTCCTAGATTGCTTAGGTCTAAGTCTCTACCGCCCATGTATAACTTAGATTGGCCATAGTACCGTCTGTGGTATTTAGACAACATTTTTGTAATATGTGCATGGGTATCCGTAATTAACAATGTATTTTACTAACTCCTGATATATTTTGTATATACTCGTAGTTGTATTGTTTTACGTGCTCTGTGGGAGTCTTTTCATATGTACCTAACATCTTAGGTGTACGTAACATAAGGATACATAATCTGTGGCCGGTGAGATTGCAACCCTCTTACACGACAAGCAATTATTAGGATGCTTATCCTTTAAATATCCAAAGATATCCATCATATTGATTATGCATTATACAAAATAACAAATATTAAGAAAGATTTACTTGGGGAAATTTTCACATAAAGAAGTCGCTGGGTTAGCTAGACCACAGAGTTTTATTAATAGCTTGAAAACAAAAGGTAGAATACATGGATTACTTTATTAAAAACCCTAAACAAAAGATAGAATAAAAAGACTTAGACTTATCCATGTCGTAACTTAAAGGTAACATTTCTTGAGATTGGCAATGTTCCATGTCCGCGGAAGGACCTCGCCATCCATGGATTTTAGCCTGTACGCTCTGTCTCCAAGTGCTTTCGTGACCTCATAAGGTCCTTCCTAATTTGGACCAAGTTTCCCTCCAGCTACGGCGTGACTTGCATCATTGCTACGATAGACAAAGTCTTTGGGTCTAAAAGTAACACCACAGACCCTGGCATTGTAATACATTGTCATTTTTAATTTGGCTTTGGCTTCATAAATTGCTGCGCACTCACGTTTTTCTTCTAGTAAATCCAAATTAAACCGTAGCTCTTCATCATTATGTATGGCGTCTATTGCCGCGGTGCAGTATGTTGGCATTCCGATTTTCGCGGGTATGACGGCTTCCGTTCCATAGGTTAAGGAGAAAGGGGTATCACCATGGCTGGACTTAATCATTGTACGGTGAGCCCAATGGACATGGGGAAGTTCTTCTGTCTAATTCTTGTTTCCCTCGCCTAAGCGGGCCTTAATTCCTTCACCCAAGCTCCGGTTTGCTCTCTCCACGAGCCCATTGGACTGCGGATGTTTCACTGAGGCGAAACGCTGTGCGATATTCAACTTTTCACACCAATCCTTGAATGGGTTGTCGCTGAATTGTTTACCGTTGTCCGAGATTATTTCTCCTGGGAGACCGAAGCGGCATTCAATGTTGTCCCACAAGAATTTCTTCACCAGATTACCAGTGATTGTTGCCATGACTTTTGCCTCTATCCATTTCGTGAAATAATCCATGGCGACTATCAAAAACTTGACCTTTCCTGGTCCTTCTAGGAAAGGACCAGTTATGTCAATTCCCCACTTGTAGAATGGCCATAGGGCCGTGATTAGGGTTAGTGGCTGCTGGGGGTTTCATGGCACGGGACGATGTATTTGGCAATCGTTACATGCGCGTATCATATCTCGTGCGTCCCAATGCATGGTCGGCCAATAGTATCCCAATCGCATGGCCTTGGCCACCACGGACCGCGGTCCTTCATGCATGCTGCACGACCCCTCATGTATTTCTCGGATCACATACTCCGCTTGGAGTGGTCCAACACACCTTAGCCACGGCTTTAGGAATGACCGCTGGTATGTGCTTAAATACACATACTTTTTACCAAATAAAACGACCCCAAATGACCAAAAACAGACATAAAATGCCAAATATATGCTTGTTTTGTGTTATTTACTGTGCAGGTATCAGATATCGACAAAAGGACAAAAACAAAGCCAAAAACGACAAAACCGAGCACGGAATGGAAAGAGCGCAAAAAAGTCAAAGTCAAAGTCAACAAAAGTCAAAGTCAACACCGAGAAGTCAAAGTCAAAGACGAAGCCGGAATCAAAGAAATCTTAAATAGGCCAACCCGCACCCATCTAATAGGCCGGTTCAGACCATTAAGATATTTGAAGGCAACATTAAAAGGTTTTATGTCAATAAAAGTCCAAAGTCCATTTATTTAAACCTGGCCCAAACATTTTTTTAACTATGGCCCAATAACAACTTAACCCCGTTAGCCCACAACACTATACAAACTTTTATATTGTTAGTCCCTAACGACAAACACTGCCAGTCCTTAAGGACTAACACATTTAGTCCCTACAACCTTTAACCCTTTGCACCCTGAGTCCTTTACCCCCTAACCCTGTTACTAAATTAAACAACCAGTACACCCAAATCCATATTCCAGCTAGAATTACTATTCATCTCCCCTAACCTCTCACGTCCCTTTCCCTCCTTTTCCAAAACCCCAAACGAACCCCACATCACCACCCTACACCACAACAGTCCAATCCAACTTGGCAATCCCCTATAACCTTATTCGTTGATGGGACAGAGACAAAATTAAAGGGCTATGATGATCTAGCTTGGTGTTGATGGCTAGGATGAAGCTCTTGATGCTCCTCACACAAGAAACACAACAAGCACACATATGCCAGCGTATTCGGCTATATATAGAGTGCTTTTTCCTCATTTTCAAGTGTGTAACTTAGGAGTAGTGTAATTTACTTTTTTTTTAAATTTATGTTTTTAAGTCTTTAAATTCTATCATTTAAACTTTCAAGCTTTGTAATCCTTTTATATTTAATGAAATTTCAAGTTTTATGGTTTTATGCAAATCTGTTCTATTAACTTCTTTATGCACTTAAGCTTTTATTTGTTCACAATTTACTTTTATAAGCTATCTTTATAAGTCATTTTTGAGTCTTCAAACTTTTCTTAAGCTATAAGCTCACACTTATAAGCTGTTTAATAGCTTATAAGTGTTAGCTCACTCAATAAAAAGTTTACTCAGAAAGTATCAAAGCAAAAAGGAGTTGTTGTTTTTAGCTTATTGGGGGTTTAAGAAGCAATACTGGATGGCTTATGGTGGTTTAGAGCTTATTGGTACGCATTAGGATAAGTTAGAAACTAGTTTTGGGTGCTAAGAATCTTAACCAAAAGCTAAGGACAACTTGTGAATTCCATTTTATTTTCAAGCTTATTTTATGCATTTTGCTTATCTCTGCTTATTCTCTGCTTATTATTGCTCATATATGCTGTTATTGATGTTTAATGCTATTTTATGCTCTCTTGTAGTTTAAATCATCTTTGTTTAAGTTTTGAGTTAAAACTTTTAGTTATTTTCACTTAATTTTAGCTTAATACTTTTAGTTTATTATTCAGCTTATTTGTGCTTATTCCTTGTTAGTTTATGCTGAATTGTTCTTCTTTTACTTAATACTATGTCTGTTGTTAGAAATTTAAGCTTAATTAAGTCTTTCATAGTTTAAAAGATGCAAAACCAATCTTTAAAAGGGTGTTTGGCACAAGCAGTGGTAACGTTACCACTGCTTGAGCTTGTTTTGGCTCTTAATCCGTCTTTGTTTAGCTAGATTTAGGTTTTATAATATGTTTTCATAAGTTTTTAAGGTTTACAATTTGGTTTTAAGGGTTTAGCTATCTTTTCTAAGAATCTGTGGTGTCATAGTTTTATATACCAGCTTATTTGATTTGATTGTTGTTTGGTGTTAGTTTAATGCTTGTTTTAGGTTCTTTTATGCAGTTTAATGAGTTAGATGTAAGTATGCAATTGCCATTTGAATTTTAGTCCAAATCTGTCATACCTCTAAAGTCCTATTTTAAAAGCTAAAGTCTAGTTTTCAATAGTTGAATTAAGTTAGTTGTAGTCTGTTTTATGGTCTAATTTTTAGAATTTAAGCTCTTAGCACATCTAGCTTTATCTGATTTCAGCTTTTGAGTCTTTGCAGCATCTTTTACTAGCTTAAAATTAGGGCTGAACTTTGCAATTTTTCAAGTTACAAAAATCCTAAAAAATTCAGCATGTGCTGTTTCTCCTGTCACTTTTTCCAGTCATTTTTCTAGCTAATTTGTAGTTCAAATTTCCTAAAAGTTGTTTTTACGTGTTCATTGGAAGCCAATCTAAATCTGTTTTCAGTTTGCAACTTATTTCAAAGTGCTTATTAGGTCTAAAGTTAAGCTCAAAGTTCACCATTTGTCTTTTAAATCTGTGAGTTTAAACCATTTTCAGATTTAGCTTTTAAAAACCTTTAAGCTCATTTTGTTAGTAAAATCCTTCTCACATTTGCTTATTTTATCTTAGTAGTTGTTAGTGGTCAGCTTATTTGAGTTTTAAATCTAAAACAGTTTTGCTTATTTGTCAAATTAATTAGGTTAGTATATCTGTCAGCTTAAAGCTAGCTTAATCTAGCTTTTTAGTGAGTTTTAGAAAATGTCTTAGTTACAAAATTTGCTTATTTCTAGCTGGTCTTTAAGTTTGTGCAAAAAATTTTCAAAAATAAAAATATGCGCAAAAAGGGAAGCCACATGTTCGAACCTGTGACCTCCCCCTTCACACACCAACATATTTAACACACACTCTCAATACCAGTCGCCCTTGGGTCTTTTTTGATTTTACTTCTCCACATTTAATTCTTAACCCTTTTTGGCAGTTTTAAGCTATAAGCCCTTTTCGGCTTATTTCCAGCTTATTTAGATAAGTTGGGTGACCCAATTTATTTTTCTTAGATTTAGCATTCTCTTAAGTACATTTTGTATTTTTTTAATATTTTTTTAATATTTTTTATAAATAGTTTAGTATTTTTAATATTTAATTTAGATTAAAACTATTTTTAATTCATAAAAAATTAAATAAAAGTCAAAAAAATAAAATTCTTTTTTCTAAATTTTTTATTAATCATTTAGGCTTGTTAAAAATTAAATTTGCATTTTTAGGGTTAAATTTGTAGATTTTAGGTTTTTAAAGAACGGGTTTTGATTCCCGTTATCGTTTTAGGTTTAACTAGTTAATAGCTTTCGTTTTTAGCGTGCCTTTACTTGTTTTTGCTTTTAGATTTTTAGAATTAGAAACCAAATCAAAAATCTTGAATCATTCAAACACGCGATCACGAGCTTAAACTCGATTCTCCATTCACGCCTCGTCGGGACACGACCCGGGAAAGTTTTTTTTTTGGGGTTTTACTTTGGGTAAAAGTAATTTCCCTTCTAAAAGCCTTACGGAATACTTACTATCTCTTATTATTGATTGATAATTAGTTATATATATATTACTTATATATTATATATGCTAAAAATATCAAATCAATTTTTGGCGTCGTTGCCGGGGAGGTTGTGAAATGATTATTGCGTACGTTTATAGATTAGTGTTTGAAGACCCTTCCCCGTGAAGTTATCGCTTTCATTTGTGAATATTTTCAAGTAATCAAAAATACCAAAAAAATTGAAAAACAACAAAATCAACCGTTGTGTCACTTGTGATTTCGGCTCACCTTTAGATTACAAACTATAAGAGAGGTATAAGGAGGGTCGATCCTACGAACTTCGACCCGAAAGGAGAAGGTTTTTAAAACGCTTCACGCTTACCCGCTCCTCCGCTTCTTTGTGCGTTTTCTAAAGAGCTACCGTACACTTGTTCGATTATCGGTTACCAAAAATATTTTTCTTTTCTTCTTCTCAAACGTTTCCCTATATAAAACCTTTAATCTGACCGAAGTTGGCAGATCCCTAAATACAATACTAATGACTTGTGTGTTTTTGTTATCTGTTTCTCTAATGCCTTCCTAGGGATCCTTTTATAGACATAAGGATAACCACTAGTAGGTGTACAGTCCTTGTATATCATAAACTCTAATCGATACTTATCACTAATAACTGTTACAAGATAAATGCTAAAACAAAACCGTTATTATAACTTGTATAGTTTCCAATATCCACGCAGTAATTCGATCTTGACTAGAATAGGCAGTGCTTTGATTTCTATATAGCAGACTTTGATCTTTCATTAGCATACTTTGATCATTTCATTTAGCAGTTACATTAAACCTTTGACTTTGTATTTTCCAACAATCCTCGCCCTAACCTTGAATTCTACTAGTTTGACTTCAAGTTTCTTCTTGACAGTTGGTCCTTCTTTGTTAAGCATCAGTTTGTCTTGTCATTTAAGCATACCATGCCTTTCAATCTTTTAACTTATCCTTTGAGTCAGAAATCATGTACACAAACAGTTTGAGCAACTTGAAATGAAACAAACCTCATATATCTGAACATACACATTTCTTCAAAATCTTGCATTTCCTCAAACAGATTGTTTCTTCTCAGCAACGCGTCTTTTCCAGCAACATAATGGATTTGATGAGGCCTTTACCAATAGCCATTCACTCTTGGGCTAGTCATTTCTTTGGTACCTAGAAAAGGTAATAATCCATGATGTACTGAAAATGAATTCAACACACATAACATTGAATCAAATAGTGTAAGAATACAATATAGAACTATTAAATTCATTAACACACCATAAAACAAATATGATATCTTTATCCATGTAGTCCTTTTGTGTGTCTCATGACAAGACAACGTCTCAGAAAAAAAACAAATTGTTGAGTTGAGGACCATAAAAGTATTTAGAGCAACACTATTAAAGCTATCAAAAACGGATTTGACTTTCCTTGTCTCACCTATCAATTCTTACCCTTTCCCTAAGTTTCTTCTTCTATCTACTCATTCTCCTTCACCGCCTCATCCACTCTTCCTCCCACTTTCCACTCTCATGTCCTCGTTCCGCTTCCTCATCCCCAGTCCCTCTCCTGTCTACTTCGTCTCATTCCTCCCCCTTTCAAAAAATCTACTACCTACCATGCCTCTTTCTCACTTATCTCCTTTCTCCCTCTAAATTCTCTCCTCTTCCTTTCTCATCTCTCATATCTCGCTTTCTTTCTACTATTCATTCTCTCCTCTTCCTTTCTGTCTTTCTGTCCCATCTCCAGACATCTCCGATGTTTCACTTCTGCTCTTCCCTTTCCTCTGCATTCTCTTCATCTTTCTTCCTCTATTCCTTCTTTTATCTTTCTTTCCCTCTTTCTTCCTCTCCTCGCTCTTCCTCATTTCTCTGATCTCTTCTCTCATCTTCCCTTTCTATTCTTTCTCTTTCTCTCTTCATCTAGTTTCTCTTCCACCCCTTTTTTTTCCTTTTTTTTCCCCCCCCCCTTACTTCCCACCTTCATTCTCCTCACCTTTCTTTCTTTCTCTGTCTTTCTCTCTTTCTCTCATCTTCTCTTCTTCACATTCTACTTCCTGCATCTTTCCACTTCCCTTTTCTACTTCTCTATTCCTCTCCTCTTCCGCTTCTTTCCTTTCTCTCCTCTTTCTCTCTTTCTATCTCGGTTCTCGCTTCTCCTCCTTCCATTTTCATACCTTTCCTCTTTCTACTTTCTCCCTCTTCGTTTCCCTCCTTTTCTTCTCTTCTTTCCGATCTTCTTTCCATCTTCTTCCTCTTTCTTCTTTCTTTTTCCCTCCTGCTCTCATTACCAAAAAGCCGTTATGCTTGGAGTAGCCAATAATTCAACAGTGTAATACCATGGTGTATTGATCACCATACAATTTTTGGTAAAAATTGTCAACCATTCAACAGATTTGAGAGGTCTTTAACCAAAACTGTTTGATTTGGACAAGTCAAATTCTGTAGTATTTGTAAGACATGGTGAATTTGAATACCATTTGCTGTGTGGTGGTAACCAACACACAATCCCTTAAAAAAAAACAGTTTGACATACAAATAACTGTGCTTAAATCTTTTGCACACCAAATCTTCACAATATTTCAAAAACAACTTTTTATAAGCAGTACCTTCATCAAGGTACTTGTTTGTTTACACTAGCATACTTTAAACAAAGAACTGCTTTTTGTTCATAATATGTCCTGTTTATCAAAGTAAATAAATATATATAGAAGGACAATTTAGATAAAACATACCATTGTAAGAATTGTGCACCAAATACGTACAGTTGTTCCACAAAATGAACAGATGTATCAAAGTAATGGCTATCTCACTCTCATCTTCAACTTATGATTCCCATTCAGTCTGATTTCTTCACAGTTCATCATCACTTAAAAAGTCAATCATCTTTGACTTTATACCTCCCCTTAAGAATATCATCAAATCTTCTTTCAAAGTCCATACTTTACAAGCAATCCTCCCCTTAAACGTAGCTATGGGTTCATCATACCAATATTGACTACCAAAGAGTTGAACCTTGACCATATTAATTAGCCTTTGTAATCCTTGAAATCTGAGAGTTTGTTCTTGTCTCCTGTCATACTTCCAGAGCAACCACTATCAATAATAGCGTAATCCTTGAGATCCTCTTCTGGATTGCCCTGTACAAACAAGTTAAAGAATTAGACTCTTTTAGGGACCCAAGTCATAACTGACTTGGATACCCCTAATGGAGTTACATACTCAAATTGCTTGAGTATGTAAGATCCATTATCCCTATTCACAGAATCTAGATAACCCCTGTTTTGTCTCCATGTTTGTTTTGAAGTTATCATTGCACTCCTTTTGATACTCACATTTTGTGGAAGTACTGCTTGTGATTCAACAGTACTTCCTTTCTTAACCCAGATCGATTTCACAATTTTCTTGGGTCTTTGTGTTCTATAAGGAGTCCTTGTGATAGAAGACCTTGATGATGGTGAATAGCTTGAGATGCTAGGTCTTCTATTATCCATCCTTGGATAATAAGGTCTACCAGTACTTCGTGAAAGTACTGCTTGTGGTACTCTAGGTCGAGCAGTACCTTGATAAAACACATTAGCAGTCCTTTTTGAAGGTACTGTTTGTGTCATTTTTGGTCTTAAGGAAAAGCTACAATTACAGTATTTTGGTCTGGCAGTACTTTTCAACCCTTCCCTTGTAAGTACTGCTGATGGGATAAAAGACCTCTTTTGGTGAGGGTACCTAGAGTTTCCTGAGAAGTTACTATGGTTCACCCTATTGATGTTGTTCCAGACTGGTCTTGTGTCCCTTGAACCCTGCATTCTCTTAGGTTTATGGGTTTGGGTTTGTTTGAAATTTCTTTCATGTAAATTACAATCCTTGATTAGGTGATTAGGACTGTAACATACAAAACATAATTTACCCCCGTTGTTCCCAAGACCCTTTTTCCTAGATCCTTGACCAACACTGTTTTGACTGCTAGGTGACCTGTTTTTAAAAGATGTTTCACTATTTTCTGAGTTCAAAACAGTTTTCTTTTGAGTTTCTGAAGAGTTTAAAACAGTCTCTTCATCATCACTATCAACCCAATCTTCAATTATGACTTTATTTCTATCAATTTCTGGTTGACTAGACTTTATTTTCTCTTGATTATTGACCTTATTCCTAATAGCTAGTTCATCTATCCCTGTAAAGGAGACATTTGCCCTAGGTGGAATAATTGTACCTGTGGGTGGAGGTACTGCTTTGTATGCCTTTTCTCTTTTGAAATTTTCATACAAATGATCTGTCAAGGTTTCATCCCCAGATGAATTGTCACTTTCCATACCACTACTAGACTCAACCCCAAATCCTATACATGATTTATCAGACAAATATCTTTGTTTGTTTAGGACTTCATTTTGAAGTACAGAAGCATTTGTCCATTTTTCAAGTTTTACTTTGAAATCATCTCTTTCTTTTAAGACTTGATCTAATTCCTTTTGTTTTTCTTCTAGTTTCAAATCCCTTATCTTTAAGTCATATTCCATCTGTTCATACTTATCACCCCATGCATATTCATTCTTTTCATGTGTTTTAAGCATGACTTCTAATGACTCTAAGCTCATTTGATATCCTAGAATTTCAGTCCTAGCTCTTTGAAAATTATCTCTTTCTTTTTGATAGTTTTCAAGCAACAGTTTATAAGACTTACTACATTTGGAACAATAAGGTACCTCTGAGTTTGTAGCCATTAAAGCTAGAGATATTGGTGCATCATCAGCTTTGTTGCTCCAGTCAAAATCACCAAGTCCATCTTGTCCAAAGTGCATGTGCTCTGCATCAAACTCTATGCTCCAATCATCTTGTTCAACTCCAGTCAGTGCCATCATAGCATATGTCACTGGTTCAGCATCAAATTCCTTGGTCCAATCAATATCTTCATTGTTGTCTGTTGCCACCAAGGCTTTTGAGTTTGAATCTTCAATAGCCACAATCCTCTTCTCATTACGACCATTTGCTTTGTTTTCCTGGTATTTAGCAAATCTACACTCTCTAGCAAAATGACCTAACTTTTGACAGTTAAAGCATTCAATTTTTGACTTATCAAAGGTAATTCCATTCTTTGGCTTGAGGTCAATGGATCTCCCTGTCTTCCTCATAAACTTCCTTATCCTTGCTGTTATCATAGCCACTTGCCATCGAATGTCAATTTCTTCCATAGCATCTTCATCAATTTGCAGCAGGTCTTCATCATCATGAGTTGTAGGCATAGATGCTTGTTGAGCAAAGAAGGAACATATGATTTCATCTGAGTGAGAAACACAGTTGGCAGCAGTTGGCACCTTGCTCGAGATAGCTTGAGTATATCCTTTTGGGATATGTGCTGGTTCAGCAGTACTTTGTTTCAAAGTACTGCCCTTGACTTCAGTGGACAGAAAAGCAATGTTTTGAGAGTTTGAATTTGAGACACCCTTCAATTCATGCTCATACACCTTTAAGTTGTTGTAGAGATCATCAAAGTCTAACTCGTCTAATCCAGGTTGTCCTCGAATCATGGTAGCCACAACATGCCACACAGATGGTAGGCTTCTTAGAAACACTTACCAAATTTGCATCTTCAATGGACACCGTCTAGCAATCTTGTAATTCAAGCATGCTTAAGAATTATGCTGAAACTTTTCATATGCTGAATCTAGTTCTTCCTTAGAAATCCAATCGTAAATGTCTCAAATTGTTGTTTCAAACAGATTCTTTTGCATCTTCTTTGATGGCTTCGTTTCCTCCCAAATCCTTGCTTTTATGCTTTTCCATAAAGATCATTGCATCTACAAGCATCATGGAAGGCAACTGAGAAGATGTCTATCAGGTATGGCAGAAAGCAGTATGTTTAAGGTCTTTTCATTGTTTCTTCTTGCGTTTGCAGCAAAGTGAAGTTTTTGGTGCAGAATACTGTGAGGGAGATGCAGGATCAGTATGTGGTTTGATTTCACATTTGTGATTTATGTCCCTAGTATGTGATCAGTGATAGCGGATTATACTGTCGCATCTTCATGGGACCATAGTCATAATCACCTTTCTTGATCTATAGGAATTCTTGAGTGCAGAGTGACGGACGAATATGGTGGGGAGGGATTAGGTTCGGTTTCAGACATCTTTTATGAGTTTAGAAAGATTTCGGATTTGATTGAAAACGTTCTTCAAGGTCAGAGTATCTTCACAAGCTCTGATCACTTGTAGGATCGATATTCCTTAATGACAACACTGATATACTGTCAAACTTGGTGGAATCTTAGTTGGCAGGTACTTATGAAGAACACACAATAGGTTTTCTCAAACGATTTCTTTTATCAAACCTTTTGAAATCTGCTAAATTGAGATCCTAAATACTAATCTAAATAATTCTCATTCGTTGTTTTTCTAGTTTGTTTCTATATTCTAAGATCTTCCTAGGATCCCTTATAAACATAAGGAATAACCTCATAGTAGATGTACAGTCCTTGTATTCATAAACACTTATTGATACTTTATCACTTTAATAAATGTTACAAGATAAATGCTAAAACAAACGTTTAAAACTTTATAGTTCCTATATCCACGGCTAGCTACTTTCGATCTTTGACTGCGGACAGTACCTTGAGTTTCTACTTAGCTAGTACTTTGATCTTTTCATTCAGCAGTACTTTGACCCTGTTTGGCAGAACTTTGACCTTTTGTCTTGTATTTCCCCATACAAGCTCGATTAAAACTCAAGTTTTATTCGTCCTTTCTTGTTTCCTACTAGCTCGACGTTACAAGTATTGAACACAAGGTGTTCGTGGTGGTTTGGTTCGAAGAAGGAAAAACCCTAAAGGGTTTCGGGTTGTTGGAAATTCGGTCCAAGAGTTTGGTTATTAAGGTTCATTAATAGAACCTAATTCGGTTGGTTTTTGGTTTTCGCATATCAACTCAATTGGTGCGTTTGGTATTCGGTTAGTACAAAGGTTGTTTGGTTCGTGGAGTTAAGCCTAGCAAGCTCAACGTGTTCGGTTGACGTGATTGTGTGAGCAACCGTAGAGGCGATTGTTTTAGTCGCTTTAACTCGTTTTCTTGATCGATTATCAAAGAGGTACGCGTTTCTATTTACCTTTTGTTTTGTGTTAACCATATGCTATTACTAGATCCAAATCCGCTGCGTACTCGTAGTAACTTGGTTACATAGATATTAAATCCCAACAGTGGCATCACGAGCCAACTCGTTTTAGCTTTATGGGTTACACGTTTTGTTTTAATTATACGCCTAGTTTACATGCCTATCATTAAAACATAGTCTATGATCTGCTGCGTTTGATATTTAATTTATGTTTTACTAGAAAAATATGACAA
>BQNB010015170.1:0-54914 GCA_026074375.1 Tanacetum coccineum | reverse complement strand
AGCACTAGAAGGAACAAGAAGTTTTTGTGATTTTTAAACAATATAAATGAAAGATATTTGAAGAGAGGTGCTTGTAAGCTGATTATGAATGAAGTAGCTTAGTCATGGACATGCTTTATTGCAAGAAAAATAGTTAAAATGGGTTATTTTGCAAGGGCTCATTTAGGGTTCGGGTTGAGTTTTCTAGCTTGTAATTTGTATACATTTGATTAGGAATGATAGGTTACTGATACTAGGACTTATATTAAGGATTATAATCAATATTTGATAGGTGGTTTGAGTTAAAATGGGTAGAAAATGAGAAAACGGGTCAAAGTCATAATTAGGGCACAATTAGGGTTTTCTAGATTTGTTTCTTGTATAATTGAGGTAGAATGATGAAATGATAATGGATTATGATTGATAATGTTGTAATTTATGTTATTATAACTTATTTAAGTATTGGTTTAGGTTTACAATGGATAAAAACGAAGAAATGAGTCATGGTTTAGAAACTAGCTCGGTTTTAGGGTTTAGGGTTTTGAATTAGGGTTTTGAGTGTAAAAAGATGTATGAAAGTTTATGAATAGAATAATTAGGGTTTACACATTGTATATTGAGTGTAGTAGCTTGTACACAAGTGATGGTGAAGAAATTAGAATGAAAACGGAGGTAAAACGGCTATTTTAGATGTCATGCTTAATGACTTGTACATTGTGCTTTAAAAACTTGTACTTGACTTGGAGGGAGTTTATATTTCAAATGAAATGTTATATTACTTGTATATATGCTTTAGTAGCTTGTACATTCACTTTAGATATTAAATCTTCATGGAGTTAGGGTTTAGAGGTATACGATAACGGTTTAAAGCCCGTTTTGATATAACATTGCGAATGGTACATTATAGGAATAATGTACTTTGTAATAAGGATATGATGATATTGACTTGACATATTGTGATGTTTTCTTGACATATATGAAGACAGGATTGCCATAGATAGGTTGCGTGAGCTCGTCTACTTTAGTTATGCAAGTTACCTTGCTTAATGAGATATTAACAATGTAAGTAATGTAATAAAGCGAAAAATTTCCCCGTACAATTGTGATCATAGTAAAATAGATTGATTTTGCATTTGATGAAAATTCTTGGGTTGTTATAGATCACTCAGCTTTTAGACACCTATTTAAGAAACAAGATGCTAAATCACGCCTTATTCGTTGGATTATGCTCTTTTAAGAATTTGATATCGAAATAAAAGATAGAAAAGGTATAGAAAATGTTGCAGCTGACAATCTATCACAAATTGAAAATGAAGAAACAAGTGATGACAGTGAAGTCGATGACAATTTTCCTAGAGAAACTCTTATGGAAATCAACGTTGAAAACGAACCATGGTTTGCAGACTTTGCAAATTATTTAGCAAGTGACATCATACCTAAAGGAATGACATATCAGCAAAAGATTTTTTTTCTCAGACATAAAACACTACTTCTGGGAGGAACCCTACCTCTTCAAAGTATGTTCTGTTGGAATGATCAAACGCTGTATCTCTAGACTAGAAACCTGACCGGTGGACATTATAGACCAAACACCACAGCTAAAAAAGTCTTAAACTCAGGTTTCTACTGGCCGACCATCATCAAAGAAGATTATACTCAAGTTCGCCCTTGCGAAGCATGTCAGAAGACAGGAAATATTTCAAAACATGATGAGATGCCCTTAAACAACATTCAAGTAAGTAAAATTTTCGATATATGGGGTATCGATTTCATGGGACCCTTTCCAAAATCGTACAAATTCGAATACATATTAGTCGTTGTTGACTATGTTTTTAAATGGGCCGAAGCACAAGCTCTACCAACAAACGATGCCAGAGTTGTTATTACATTTTTGAAGAAACTATTTTGCCATTTTGGAATGCTAAAAGCTCTCATAAGCGACAGAGGAACTCATTTCTGCAACAAGATAATGGAAAAAACCATGAAAAGATATGGAGTTAACCATCAATTATCTACATCGTACCACCCTCAAACAAGTGGTCAAATTAAAAACACGAATAGAGCTCTTAAAAGAATTCTTGAAAAGGCTGTTAAAGACAATCCCGCTATCTGGTCAAGAAAATTTGATGACGCTCTGTGGGCTTTTCGTACAGCTTACAAAACACCAACCGGAACAACACCGTACAAACTCATATATGGAAAGAATTGCCATTTACCATTTGAAATTAAACACCGTGCATACTGGGCCCTAAAAAATTATAACCCAGATCTCATTGCTGCTGGTGAGAAACGAATGTTTCAATTACATGAGTTAGACAAACTAAGACATTGAGCCTATGAAAAATCTCATCTAAACAAGGCAAGAACCAAAGACTGGCATGACAAGAAACTAAAGATAAGGAAATAATTCAAACACAGAAACAAAGTGTTGCTCTTTCATTCAAAGTATAAATTTAAGCAGCCGAAGCTCAGATCTCGCTGGCTAGGACCATACGTAGTAAAACATGAATATCCATCCGGATATGTTAAACTCTATGGAAAAGATAAAAAAAGTTTATTGTTAACGACCATCGACTCAAGCTATATCATGAAGAATAAGATTATAATGACTGAAGGGAAGAAGTCACTCCCTTCTTTCTGAAATAATAAACTCTAGAAGCAGGAGTCTAGCTAACGACTCTCTTAAAAATTAAGCGCTTCTCGGGAGGAAACTCATGCTTTACTTAAGTGTGGAGGAGTCTCTCCTCCATACATTTCCACTCGTTTTATTTACTTTCTCTAAAAAAATCCAAAAATATTTTCTTTTTTTGTGCTTTTGTGTATTTACTTGTATGCAGGTATTATAGCTTAAGTCTGGAAAATTATTAAGTATGCTTAAAGATAACTTTCATGCAAGCTACAACTATCTATGCCTCGGGAAGTACCGTTTTCCCTTAATTTTCCCTATTTTCTAGTTATTAGTTATCACATTGAGGGCAATGTTCAACTTAAGTGTGGAGGAGAGCTAAATAGGAAAAATTAATTATATCCCTCCATGTTTGCCCTGCAAGATTATTTTAAAAATTAATATATGCTTTCAATATAAAAAATGCTCTTAGTAAGGCAAATCCACCCGGATCGACACTATAACTAGCATAAAACCAATCCACTAAATTGTAAGAATTTTAAGCCTTAGAATATATTCAGGTACCTACCTTTGGTACCTAAGATAATTGATGCTTTTAGCTTATTCGAGTTAAGGTTTGAATGCAATTGCAAGTGTCTCATCCATCGTTACGGCTGTGTGTTTGTAATTTGTAGCCTTTTCTAGAACAATGGTATTGGTTGGAATTATATTTGAGTGAGCCAGTAATTTAAAAGCTCTAGAACTTGTGCTTGATCATCATTTACTAGACTGAAGCCAAATTAATTCATAAAAAATTCATATGTTATGAGGAGAAATAATCCTGAAAGTTCCTGCAGCACTCCCTTTTAATGCTAATTGCTGAAGTGCAAACGATTGATGAAAATTACTCAAAGTGAAGTTCTATGCCAAGCCTTGGTATAAAAAAATAAATAAAAACAATATAAAAAAGAAATGAAAATTCAAAGTTTAAGGCTTAAGTTCGGCACATGAGATCCGTGTATGCTGTTCTTCATCAGTTTCAAGTTCCGCCCTTTCGGTCATGTTTATGTGTCAAGTACAAGCTTATGGTAGCTGTCTAGATTATGTTTGCGCATCTGAGTGACTTCACAATTAAAAACCCTATATGAGTGGCTCGAGTGAATTAAAAAATCAAACACATTTTCCCTGTAAGGTGCTCTGTTATGTGTCTATTCCTGAAAAGATATCTAAATCAGTAAACATTTGTAAAATCTAAATTTTTCTCTACTTCATGATTAATGATCGCATTTTGCTCGCTTTATATTGCTTGAGGGCAAGCAATAGCTAAGTGTGGAGGGATTTGATAATGCCTAAACTATACATCTTTTTAGCGGCGTTATTTATATATATTTTATCATTTCTTGTAAACTTTCGATACTTAATAGCATAAATTATGTGCAGGTTCACTTGAAGTCATCCCAAGCTCAAAAGAAATAAAGTTCAAGTGTTTTCAATTACTGGAAATCAAGTTAGAAGAAAAGAAAAATCTCAAGGCTGAAAAAGGCATAAGTATGCCGCACTTACCCTTTGTGTGCCGCACTTCCAAGAGAGTTCAAGAATTAAAGTCCATTAAATGAAGATAGCATTAATACCCCAAGTACGCCGCACAAATACCTTTTTGCGCCGCACTTTTTCAATAAACATTAAATTTCCTTGCATTTAATCGCCAAGTGCGCCGCACAATCTTTTGTGTGCGCCGCACTTTTACCGCAAACTTGGCCTATAAATAATGGCCAAATTTTCACCCAATTCATCCATTCTCAGTTCACATAATCATCTCCCACTTAAATATCTCTCATACAACAATCATATCTCTAATTCTTCAACTCAAAAACACCCTAAACCTTGAAGATTGAAGATCAAACCACGAAGAACAAAGAAGAATATAGTAGAATTATAAGAATAAAAAGTTGTATTTCAATTCCATACTTGTTACAGGGAGAATTTTGATCCATATTCTTACCTCGGATATAGTACGTTTCTTGTTATTCTCTTTAATCTTGTTATGAACTTCATAGCCATGAGAGGCTAAATCTCTCATGACTACTCGATGAAAATAATATAATGAATAAGCGTTTGGTATAATTACGATCTTGTTAATATTAAGCATATGTTATAATCCTATCGTATCTTATCTTATCAACTTTGATTATATACTCGCACCGGTATAGGTCGAAAGACCCGATGTGATCTATATAGTTTTAAAGATTTGTCTATGATCTTTATCGTCTGTGAAGAGAAATCCACTTACGTTATTTGATAAACAAAAATAGATTTGATATAATAGTAACTGGATTATTTGAGTGACACTTTTAATCGAGTTAACTAAACATAAGTCTTAAGTTAAACGGGTAAATTTGTGAAAACGTTTTCTGATGAGAAAATACTTTTTATAAATTAAAGTCCTACTTCTAAGATCGTAACTATTACTACTGCTTATGAATTATATGAAATTATCCGAGTAGTCTTATTTCTCACGTTTGTTAAAATTTATTTTTTAGCTGATTATTCAACACTACGCAAATCCCTGTGGACGACCTGGTCTTATCTAAAAAAGAATGTATTACATACGTGGGTTATACTTTGACCCATGTGTTTCCATTTAATAAACGGTAATCTCAGTATTATAAATTTAAAGCTTTCAAAACACATCCGGCTTCTTGGATGGAACCTTTAGACTAGCCGCATCAGAAAAGAAGGTCTTAATTGCCTGAACGAACTTCCCAAATGAGTTCTGCATAGTCAATATTTGTTCCCGTGACAACACCCCACAACATTTGGATAACATTTGGATAAGATCAGCATTTAGGTCAAACCATAATTCATCCAGTTGAAAGCTGTATACTCCAGTCTTGGTTAACCTTTGTCAAAGGTCCATAAATTATCCGACAAGGTCAATATCAAGTTAACTTAACCCAGATGGGAGTTAACTAGTCATTTAGGCCTTTGGATTAGGCCTGATAAGGTTATTGGGATTGATGGGCCAAAGCTAGAAACAATGGCCCAAACTGCTAAGAAGTAGTTCATCAAACCGCTATGAAGTGGTTTGCGTAAACTGTTGTGGAGCAAATCTGACCAAACCGCTATGATGTGATTTGATCTAACCGCTATGACATATTAGACTGACAAACCGATTTGACTAAAATATTAATTAAAATTAAAATTTTCATCAAACTGCTGTGACCAAACCGTTGTAAATATTTTATTATCATTTAATCAAACCGCTGCGGATTAGAAAAAAATGAAAATAGTTGTTTGAATATTTTAATCTTAAAAGAATAATTTGACCAAACCGCGATGATGCTTGATAGCAAACCGCGGTCAACCTGTTAGATTAAAATATTATTAAATCTTGCTAACCGCTACCTAGAAAGTTGAGTAAACCGCTGCGAAGAGCAGCAGTTTCTCAGCAAACCACTGTGATGAACACCGATTTCAAACTTGATTTTCGAACAATTTCGACGAGTCAAAAACACAATCCAAGGCATCATAGATCATCTTAATCTCCTAGCAAGCATTTTTAACATCCTAGTCTTTAACATTTTAGCAAATTCAGGCGTCAAGCAACCTTATAAGCCACGAAATCATTGAAACCCCTAAGGGGAGCATGCATACTTGTTTTAGTTACACAAGTGTGACTTCTAAGCTTCTACTAAGCACACTCAAACAGTGATCAACTGTAACATTCCGTATTTTCAGGTCATTTACGACGTCATCTATTTTGCTAATCATTTTTTTTCTCTCGTACGCGTTTACTTTTAATTTTAATAGTTAAGTTAAATCGCGTAAATTAAGAATCACCAATCAACATAAACGGGCACCAAACAAATTAAAGTTTACGTCAAGAAATCATTATATTATTATTACTAAAGTAATAATTTACTTATTATGTTTTATTTTTATCGGTTACGTAAAACGTTACGTTTCGCGATAAATTACGTTTAAGCCTTCCCGGAATCACCAAAACTTTTCTACGCTTCAACAAATACCCACATTTATACCCAATACCCAAAGTTTTATTAAACTTTACCCAAATTATCATTGTTAGACATATTGTACCTTAAATAAATCAACTACACACTACACTTTACAAATATTACATCTACACTTAACCTTTATACACTATAGCTTCAAGTAATGCATGAAATGAACACAAAATATCAAAGATATTTTTCCTAGCCATTTCCCTCCCCCTATTTCGTGTATAAGGCAGCCTAGGGAGACAAGGAGCACACTAAAACCTTACTAACTCATTGTACATCACTAGCTCATTAAAGAACCAAGACTATAACACATTTTGACCAAGACTATCCCCTAAAACCCTCCCCTTGTTTCCCTCCCCATGTTTCCCTTGGTCTTGGTCTTCAACAAGTGGTCTTGACTAACTCTTGGCATATATATACTAGCATACTAGAAGAGATAAAACATATATGCACTCTCTTGACCAAAAATCAACATAAACTCTCTCTTTGGTGCTCTCTTTACCCACGGCAAACAAACCCCCCATTACATAATCCATACAAATTTTTCTTCAACATATACAAGCCATCACACATCATTTCTAAGATATACTAAGGTGTTTGCAAGCCTTGGTTAACCATTTACAAGTATTGAAACAAAGAATGGAAGATCAGGGTTTCATTGATTTTAGGGTTTCTTTGTTTTTGCAAGTTGAGGTTTGGTCTCTAAACAAGAGTTTAGACTTTGTTGTTCATCATATTTCATCACTATAAGGTTATCTTTAAACTTTTATGTCTTTACTTTTATCATTTTTATGTGTTTACATGTTCTATATAACTAAATCACCATTTAGGGTTTTAAACATGTTAAATGGATAACTTACTTGTGGTTATGATTTTGAACACTTTTACATATGTTGTGTAGTTGATAATATCATGGAATAAAGGAATTATAAGTATGGTAACATGTTTGTTAAAGTATAAAAAGTTCAAGTATAAACTTGTAGTTAAAAAGTATATAAAAACAAAGTTATATAAATAAACCCCAAAAGATATATAGGGGCTGTTTTGGTTCATATTTTGTAACAGTTAGATTATACTTTATAAAGATAGTACGTCTCATGACGATTCCAAAAAGGTAAGAAACTCGAAAAACGGATTAATAACGAAAAAGATACGGTAAAAACAAGTTATACGTTAATAAACGGAGTCGTAAAAGAATTTTTATAAAAACTTTTTATAAAAATTATTCAAACAGCAAGTTTGGCATTTTTAACAAATTATACATATTTTTAGGATTCCAAAATGATAAGAATCGTAATTTTTCAATTAATAACGAACGAGTTATGAATTTCGCGAGTTTACGACAATTAATACTTTTATAAAACTATTTTTATAAAAGTTACTGTTCATGACAGAAATAATTATTTTTGTAAACCTCATAAATAATTAGAACTTTCAATTACGAGAACGTGCTCGAAAGAATCACTAAAACGGAGCTATAACGAATAAAATATAACGTTTATGGGTTTTACGATAACTAAAACTATAAAAATAACTTTATAACAGGTGTGAACAGTAAAAAGTATTGTTCATCAGAGGATCAAAATTTTGAAAATGCCAAATTATGATAACTCGTCCTAATACGAAAGCGTGGGCATAAGAAACATCAAAATCGGGCTTAAAACACGAAAGTTACGCTAGTTTTACTACAACGATAATTATAAACGTTTTAACTTATTAAACGTAATTTTACCAAAACAATTAGATGGTGATTGAACTATATAGAATTATATGTGGTATTAGTATCAAAGTACTATATTACTAGGGAGTTTTATAATGAGACGTCTTCGGGGTGGCGTATAGACGAGTTGTTGGATTTACGATTTAAAGTGTCCTAGCTCCTCATACGTCACTACATGACCTCTTAAATTATGATAGCCCGAACGATAGTATGATGAGCTATATGACCTATAAATAATCAAAGTGTTTAGTACTTATACGACCTATATTGGATTAGGTTGCCTTCGGATTCCTTCGTGACGCATTTTTCTATTGTGAATACTTGTTGATTACCATTCACTCGAGGTGAGTTCATAGCCCCCTTTTTACTACGTGATTGTTTTATAAAATCTACGGGGTGAATTACATTGCTTGTTTTACTATTGGACACAAGTGTTTTTCTAAGTGTTTACAAAGTGTATGCTATCCAGATTACTGCCTGAATATTATTGCTAAGTTACCTTATTGTCGTGAAGTCCCTATTTATCATGAACCGTTAATTGCTATTGTAGTAAGCGCGAGTGTTGTGGATAGATCTATCGGGACTGACAATCCCCACCTTTCCTTGGGTCACTAGTTTGATCAAGGTGCATTTAACATTGAGAGGTGTTAGGTTGTTGGCAAGCATCCTATATTCTGATTGGGGCACAAATCTAGTTAAGGCTTCGGGGTCATGAGCTTAGTGCAATAATAAATGTTTTGGACTACTGAATGTGTTTCAGAGTCTACTATTACTTCGATCTTGTGGTCCACCCTTTTTATCGATAAACCTATGATTTCACTCAACCTTTGTGTTGACTTTTAGCATGTAATTTCAGGTCCTAGGGTATGAAGATTGGAGGGGAGCCGTGGCGGATATCAATGAAGACGGATTCTGTGTTTTATCTATATTCAATGCAACTTTTATTATCTTTAAAAACTTAAGTCATCTTTTGGGTATTATGAAGCTTCCCGTATAATTAAAAATGTATGTGAATGTTTATTGACTTATATAACATATGGGCCTAATGTATGAACTCTCTGATATTTTGCATGGCATCGAATGAAATCTTATCTTAAAAAAAACGTCCATTTAAGTCGTTACCTATATCTGATTGTTGACTTGACGTAGCACCTCATTGTTACCATCCGCTGTACCACTGATTTTGGGGTGTGTAACAGAAATAACATGACTTTCAACTGTTACAATTAACATAAAGTTCTGAGGTAGTTTGCAACCAGAATGGTGTCAAATATGTGACTCAAGTTCGTCTTGCTAAACAATTAACTGTGGATTCATTCGATGATCTTTTTGATTATCTTCAGGAATTTGAGAAACTGGTTAACGCTTCAAGAGCAAAGAAGTTAGAAAAGTCTCATGACCCTTTGGCTCTAGTAGCACACACGGGTTCATCCTCCAGACAAACACACATCTTATTATGTGACACATCCTAAGTCTGTTGGTTGATTACGATGATGATACCAGCAAGAGAGATGTTTACAAACAACAATTTTGAAGTTCTCGCTAGTCTCTGCGATGAAGCTGACTTGCAAAAGCCATTACTTAAAATTTCTCTAATCCAACAAATAATCGTCTTCGTGCTTCATCCAACACCAGAAATCAAGCAATCATTCAAGGAGACAGGGTGAATATTCAAAGCAAGAATTCTGGTAATACTGGAAGAAATAGCAGACGAGCTTATGTTCAAGAGGAAGTTGTTGAGGGAATGAATGCTCCAAAAGAGACTGGAAATGTTCAAAGGACTCTTCGAACTCCATCTTCAGGCAATACTTCAACTGTTCAATGCTACAACTATAGTGGAAAAGGACATTATGCTAGGAATTGTCCAAAGCCAAGGGTTCGTGACTCAAAGTATTTCATGGAGCAAATGTTGCTGGCAAAACAGGATGAAGCTGGCGTAATTCTTACTGATGAGCAGAATGATTTTCTCTTTGCTGATGCATCAAGGATGGAAGAAATTAAAGAACTCAGTGCAAACATATGCTTAATGGCCAGAATTCAACCAGCTGATCATACTTCTGATGATGGGCCAAGCTATGAGTCTGCATTTATAAGTGAGGTACAATCTTCATCCATCGATGAGAATAATGAACCAATGTATCCAACTCATACTAAAATTATTAACAATACCATTGGTGATGATCAAATTAATATCAATATTAAATTTGATTCATTACAAAAGGGAAATGTTAATAGTAGCAGTGTTGAAAAAGATACACATGTTCCAATCTATGTGCAGTAGAAAAACTTGCTAGAAATGCATATCAAGGGGGGGAAGCTGAAAAACAACAAATATTTTCTCAACAAGTTCAAAAACAAAACACGCATTTGACTATTAGCTGAATGTATAAGTAACGGGTCTCGGATCATGGAAAACATAAACAAGATAATAATTATCGTCAACGAATTTCTTGAGGTTGATGAACGTGCCAAACGGGAAGGCGAGCGCGTAAACAAGCTCAGTCTCAATTAGTTCGTGACGAGATATCATTCGAGGATCTCGAAAAACAACGAGATAAATTAGAATTAGATGTCAAAAATTACAAACGGAAAAATGAGAAATTACAAAAGACTCATTCAATTTTAAAAGGCAATGAGTGTAAAAATAGGAAACAGCGCCAGACACGAAGATACATTCTAGATCTTGCGGCCAAACAGAAAAAAAATGTTGATCTGGATTTTTGAAACTTGGTAATTCTTACAATGAATGTTTATGCTTGGACCAAAACCATTGTCTGTGTATGATCAACAATTAAAACATGGTTTGGGGTATCCGAATCCTTATACACTCAAGCAAGCAATTTCAAAGTGTCCAAAGTTATATGTTGCATCTAGTTTGGGTAATTTAGAAATTCCTTTGAATGTTAGAGATTCTGAGGACACTCTTGAGGATGCTTTCAAAAGTCAACAAAAAATGAAAGAAAAAATAAATGATCCAATTGCTGTTGCGAACAAACAAAATTGTTGGACAATTAACTACAAACAATTAAATGCGCTTTATAAAGATTTTGTTCCTCAAAAAGAGCTTTCTGTTGAGCAAAAGTATTATTCATCTTCTTCTATTCCCTCTGTTAAGATTCCGATATCAAAAAATATGCCGAGTGAGTCACCTTTGATCAAAGAATTAGACAAGATAAAAGGTTGTTTTGAAAAGCTGTCTGTGCTAATACAACAGAACTGTAAAAGAGCAAGCATTTTTTACACATCACCGGCAGAAATACAAATTAATGATTTTTGTCAAGATCAAGTTAAACCAATTCTTAACGAGTTGAAGGTTTATCTTGACTTCTTTCGAAATCTATTTCAAAGGGATATAAAAGAAATGAAAAATGTTTTTGAGTCTACAGAAAGTGAGCTTGATGAACTAGAGAAGCAAAATGATTTGTTGCAAGAACAACTTTTGGAAGCATCACTCAAACATGATGTTGAGCTGTGTGTGTTGTTAAATCATGAATGTATAGATAAGATCTTAAATGCTGAATGATGTTGGTCGTTTTTCAACACGTGTCTATCAAATAAACCCTCAAATATATAATATATATATTTAAAATAAAATACATATACTTATACGTAAACAAAGTATCATACAAATTATTCTTAGGAAAGAATAATAAGTAATCAACACGGGTATCGTTTTCCTCGGTGAGAGGTGAATGGAAATCTACGTTCAAGTTGTAAATCGAGCTTGATTGTCATAAAAGTTTTTGGTTTTGGTTTTAAACTATTTTTAAACTAAAAATTAAACTAATATTAATTCTAAGATTAAAAACTAAAAGATTAAACTAAAATTGATCTAAAAGATATAAATGACAAATATGCTTGCTAAGTGACGTGAAATGTTCCTTAAGTGCGGGCTTAGGTTTAACGAATTAAAATCCTTAGAAAACAAGTTTCAAGAAATTAAATGACAAGTAAAGTAAAATGATTTTTAAAATAAATGACAAGTATTTAAATTGCATTAAAAGTAAATGACGGTATGTAAATTGGAAAATTCTAATGACTATTAATTTTTTAAACCTTTTTAAAACCGCACTTAAATTCCAAATCACTAATCACTTAGCAAACACAAGTAAAACTACTCGCTACTCATAATGATAAAATAAGCAAAGCAAAACATTTTATACTAAAGCTACACTAATTAATTGAAAAAGGATAGAAAATAGAACCGAATTGAAGACCCGCAAATAAATGATAACCACCCGATTTATTTAGCTAAAGCAAATAATCAAATTCGGTCTAGCTAAATAAACCCGTAAGCTCCACGCCTCATGAGTTGACCGGTACCAAAAATCACAACACAAATTAAAACAAATGTTAACAGTGAAACTGTTATAACCAATTTCTATTCTTGAAATAACTACTTGGCCCAACCGTGTATTTCACCAATCACAGGCCCAATTAATAGTGCAAGCCCAACATGCAATTAACCAAAAAAACGGGCCTAATATATGACACATCGAACAAAGGCAAAACATAGACTTGTCAAACCAAAACTGGGCCAATGATTCGTGTATTTAGTTAGAGATTCAAAACAGATCTTAAAATAGAAAACTAGCTAAACATTTAACTAATAAGCTATCACGATTAAAACAAACAAGAGACGAGATTAAAAAGGCTACTGATTAAGAAAGTGAACAGAAAATGAGCACTATGATGTTTAAGCTAAACTAGAGAAGACATTTCATGAAAGTAACTTAACCAATTAACACTCGACTAGATCAAATAAGCACATGAACAATCGAAAACAAAACTAGATAAACTATAGCAACTACGATAAGCATCACTATCAATAAGCTAAAATGAAAAAAATATTAAGCATCTAACAACCTTGTTCGCACACAAATAAGCTAAAACGAAAAGCTTTTGTAAACCGTATAAGCTAAACGAAGCACTAATATGAACCATAAAAACTACTAAGCTATTAGGCAACTTATTTAAATCTGAATAAAAAAAACTTTTGGAACCAATAAAGCTTTTAAATCAGAAGCTTATTATATCAGATAATATGAGCTCCTAAAAACATTAAATCAATTTACGCACGTTAATAAGCTAAATCTGAGCTTATTAGAAGTTATTATTCGAAAAGTCTTTAAAATCTAGTAAGAATGATTCAAATAAGCTTTAGAGAGCTTATAGGAGTCGATCTTTCAGCTTTTAAGGAGCTTTGAGACTAATAAGCTAAGAGAATAAGCTCGAAAACATAGCTTATTTAATAAGCTAACACGTAAAAAGGAAAAAGAACAAATAAGCTTACATAATAAGCAACCCACGAATTACAATAAGCTTCAAACCATCTTTATTACAATATCTCAATAAGCTGTAGAATTAAGCTAGTACAATAAGCTCAGAAAATCAAAATAAGCTAAAACTAAATGAAAAATAAGCTAAAATCTAAAAAGACAAGTTATAAAAACTAAATTCCTAATACCCCCCCAAAGTGAGAGGGAGCATGTTGGATTTTATAGGGGGTGAGGGGTGAAAATGTAAATTTAGACCCAATCATTGGGGTGATAATTGGCCAATCATTGGCTCGCATTTAGTGTCACACGGATTCATATGAAAATAGCAGTTGATCCAGCCGGTGGACGAGTGACACGTGGCTCTTCTCATGACTTTATTCGTACGCAGCTTCTCCATCTGTTTGATTCATTTTATTTGTATAAAAAATGAATTTGAGAATTATATAAAACCTCCTGCCACGTGTCCTTCCCTCATTCGCCCAATCCATTTTAGTGGAATAGCACGTGAGCTTGGTGGATTTTATTTTAAGGCACATGATACAATGTCACGCTGACGCCACCCCTCTTCAATTAAACTTTTATATAACTTTGTTTTGGGCTTAATGTTGGGCTTAAGTTGGGCTTGGGCTGGTCCGACCCACAAAATGGGTAACGGGCTGGCCCAATAAGATCTGAGGGAACAGTTGGACTTGTAATTTCGCGCTCTTTTCAATGGCATGCTCAGAGACTTTTCACGACTTCATCTTGATTTTGAATAATAAGCACTCTTGATCGAAATGAACCCGAATATACCCGTTTTTGCTTTGTTTACAATCCTTTTACCTGCAAGACATAAAAATACCAAACAAACATATTTGCAAGATTATTATCCATATTTTAGCATTTTTAGTCTGATTCGTAGTGTTTTACGGGGTAAAAAGGATGTGTGTTTTAGCGCACATCAAATTCCCCTACACTAAGCCATTGCTGGTCATACACGCAATGTTTATAAAACAAACCCGGAAATAAACAATTTTATCCCCCTTTAACTTTTGAAACCTCACAATCAAACAAGAACAGAAAAATCCATTAAGAAGGTTCAAAAATCATTTACTTCACAAGCACCCTCGTTTTAACCATTTATTTAATAATAATAGATAAAAACTAAGATAAAAATTTATTTAAAAGGCTCTAAGAACGGGAGTTCGTCATCCTTGACTTTTCACAATCCCCAAACTAAGCTTAAAATGAAATCATAATTAAATATAAGATTAGATGCTAACACCACTCATAAATGCTAATTGTATAAACGCATCTACTTTTCGCTCCCTTACTTCTATATCCTCTAAGGATTTTATTATTATTATTATTATTGGTGACAAATAAATTATGTCCTTATTTATATAAAGTAAACCCGGTTTAGACCATAATTAGTTTGAAATCCTTTCCTAAAGAGACGATATGGTGAGAATAAGGTCCACATTAAGGTTCTAATTTCGCATGATTTAGGGTTATCCTTTTTATTTCATCCGAAACAACTCAACTACGAATCTAGAAACGGAGGCTTTATTTAGATAACCCAAGAGTCGAAATCTGGCTTTATTATTATCATCATTATTATTATTATTATTAATAACCGTCACCTACGATCTTCTCGAGAGGTCAGCGGCCCCTCCAGGTTTTATTTACGTCTAACCCAATGAGTCGCAACTCTCGGCTGTTTATTACTTACTCATCATTAATATTATTATTATCTATCCTTTACACCATTGTATTACTTACCACCCCCGCGGCCTTTACAACAACTGCCACACTATCGGCGCATGCGAGTGACATGTCCCTTAGGTGTCTTATTGGACAGGAGATCCTCGACCTTTTTGAAAACTGTCACATCAGTATGCGAGCCGACCATGATCCAGTAAACTTTTATCAGTCTCGGATTTATTATTCTTACTATGAGCCTTCTTTTGAAGACTGCCACATCGACAGCGAACCGACCAGAGACAGTAAAATTTTATCAGCCCATAGTTTTTTTTTTATTATTATTACCTCTACCCTTTAAACGACTGTCACATCGGTATGCGAGCCGACCATGATCCAAAAGTCTTATTTCGGCTTCGGTTTATTATTATTATTATTATTATTATTATTATTATTATTATTATTATTATTAGCCAAATTTCAAGTCCTGTGGTCTTTTAACAACTGCCACATCGGTATGCGAGCCGACCATGGTTGTTGGGAATTATATTTGAGTTGATAAGACAAAACATATGAAAGATGAAGAACTTAAAAGACAAAGGGAGAATTCTTCAAAAGACGGAAGATTACAGAAGATTTCCTAGAAGATAATTATAAAAGTTAGGAAGATTTGTTTATTTCTTAATACTTATCCTTTGTAAACCTAATATCTCTAGTATATAAAGAGATATAGGTCATATAGTTTTGTGTGTGTCAAGATGTAAAACACAGAAAAGTGTATGTGTGTCTAGGCATCAAGTCCTCTAAGTGGACGTCTAGGGTTTGTGTGTTTTAGCCTCAAGGATCTTTGATTCCTTGTTATAGTTTAGATAACACGTTCTAGAATTGATCATCTAGAATTGAGGCTTGTAGTAGTTATGTATCATAGAAGATAATAATGAAACCTTGTTAGAGTAACATTGTTCTTGTGCTAATTCCGCTATGCATGTGTTTATGTTTAATGTTATTTTATCCTAGATTAGATCTAAACAATCTGAGCTTACATCGATTCTTTAGAACTCCGCAATGGTCCAGGAGTCTATTTCCTCACAACACTGACAAAACCTCGATGTGTACCTTACTTTCACCAGAAGGAATCTCTACGAAGGGATCTAAACTAAGAATCACAAAAACCAAAGTAACTTTATTTATGTAACAATAATATAACGTTTATTAAGCTGATGGGAGCAAAAAGCTACAATTAACCTTTATGAGCTCTAAAGAGTTCCAACTACTCCACGCTTAGCATCTAGCTTATATTTAACTCTATCATTTTTCGTTCTTTGCAAAATTTTAAAGTTTAGCAAACGCTTAGTCTCGAAAGCTAAGGGGAAAGCTAGAGTGAAACACTCGGTCAAGTCAAAATATCCTTAGTTCTACGGGCCTACTTATCATATATCTAACAATAACTAGGATTTTTTTTAATATAAAACAATAAAATTTTAAAATTTTAGTCAAAACGGGGTTGCGTAGGAACACATATAGGCACATGTATGATCACATTTTGATAGAAATCCTCCCCCACACTTAGAATGGAACATTGGCCTCAATATTCAAAAATATCGGGTATTACTCCCACACTTAGGAACGAAAAAGGCAAATGCAAAAAATTTCAAGTGTGAAAGGGGAAACGCAATATATATACATGATCAAGATTGAGGATTCCAAAATAAGAAGAAGATCAAAGACCAGATGATTGGAGGATTAAAAACAAGCACGGGTCTTCACGATCTTAAGGAATCCTGCAAAAACGGTATCACACACCAAAGAAAGAAGCACGCCCTCACACTTGGGCTATAAAAAGAATTGAAATGTCGCGAAGGCTCGGGAGTATGAATACTAATATTAGCAGCCTGCTCTCATAACATTTCACCAAGGAATTGTATAAGTTTATTCCCTGACTCAATCATTTTATCCCATCTATCGTGCACATCATTCATCCCTTGTTGATTAAGGTCTTCTTGATGATTTATGGAATACTGCGGGGGTTGGTCAAAACTGGAATAGTTAGAATTATGCTCAATAGGGGTGAGCAGAAGAAACCGAAAAAACCAAAACCGAACCAAAAACCGAAAAAACCAAACCAAAAAACCCGACCGAAACTAGAAACCGATGGTTCGGTATTTAATTTTTCAAAAACCAAAAATTTTCGGTTCGGTTTCGGTTTTAGGTCAAAAACCGAACTGTAAAAACCGAACCGAACCGAACCAAACCAGTTTTATAATAATATATAATTAATATAATATAAATAAATAAATGATAACTAAAAATTTTAAATTTATATTTATTTTATGGATGAAATTATTATAATATATATTATCTTAATGTTTATATATATGTTTGTCGTGTACGTGTGTTTACTTGACAATATGTCGTTACAATGACAATGATCATACTATGTGTATTTTCACATGCATGTGTGTGTCTCTCATTTATATGTGTATAATTGTAAAAATTTGTGTAAACATTATTAGGCTCATATTGACAAAAAAATAACCAATTTTCTACGTAAAACAAGTTTTTTAATATAAATTAGCAAAAACCAAATTTAAACGGTTTGAAACCGAAAAAACCGAGAAACCAAAAAAACCGAACCGCCAAAAACCGAGCGATTTTGGTTTTTGGTTTTATAAAAACCGAATATTTCGGTTCGATTTCAGTTTTAGCCAAAAACCGACCCAAACCGAACCGTGCACACCCCTAATGCTCAAAGTGGTTTTGATTCATCGGTTGACATTGAAAACTTTCATGAGGACCCCCACAGTTTTCACAGCAAAGATATTGTCGTGGAAAACTCGGTGAATTTTGTGGATAATAATTATCACTAAAGTTTTGATTGTAGCTCGGTTCCTGCTCATAGACAAGCGGGAACCGTGGTGGACAATCACAACCATGGTGAGAATCATTTCCACATAATTCGCACGAGTATGTCTCGTACTGGGGTTGTGGAGGGTAGGTGAAAACGTTTGTAAGATCATTGAAAGAGTTAGGAGCATCAATGGATGAATTTTCATCTCTTGAAGGGCAAATCCAACAAGATCCTTCTCTAAGACCATATCCACACCACTTGCAAGTACACCATTGACAACGTTCACCTTTTTCTTACGGATCTTTACAATGAAAACAATCAAATTGGTTGAGCGAAGATGTTTGAGGTTGTGAAGGTGGGTAGGAAAAATCGGGTGTTTCATCATTTGAAATGGGATCGGGGTTACGGACAAACTCGTCTCCGAAACTTACATTGGTATAACGCCGACAATTTCCACCGTTAAACGGACCTCTACACCACGAGCATCTTGAAAACCAAGACATTTTGAAGAATTATCGGATAAAGAGAAGGGAGAAGATAAGAATTAAATGAAATAAGAGGATAAAGGAGAATATTTCTAGATTTTTATAAAGATAAAAATAATAAAAAATAAAAATAAAAATATTTTTGGTATTTTTTTAATATTTATAAAAAGAAAAGGAAAAATAAAAATAAAATAAGAAGAAATATATTTTTGGATTTTTTATATTTATAATAAGTACGAAAATAAATTTCCGAAGAAAGGATCTTCAAGGCACTAACTTCAAACACCACGTGAAAATCGTACATCTCTCCCCGGCAACGGCACCATTTTGATAAACCGTCAAACACACGTCGTAATAATATATATTATATCCCGTTAGATAAGAAAATTACTTTAGGAAAAAGAATACTCTATCTTCCGAGTGTCGTTTCCACGGCGAGAGATGAATTGGAATCCATGTTAATGTTTTGAAGTATAATACTTGATTATCTTTTAATGATTTTGGTTTAAAAACTATTTTTAATACTAAGAAAATTAAACTAATTTAAATACTAGAATTAAAATAAACAATTAAACTACGAGAATCATGCCAAAATAATCTAAAAGATTTATAAGACGAAAATGCTTGCTAAGTGACGTGAAAAGTTCATCAAGTGTGAATTAAGGTCTATGAACGAATTAATTTCCTTAGAAAAGATAATTATCTCACAACGTTGGTTTATTTTGACAAAAATCTCTCAAAAAGATATTAATTACTAGATGTATAGTTTGACTATTTCTCTGGCTTTTGCCTTTTAAGTAATCAACACGGGTATCGTTCTCCTCGGTGAGAGGTGAATGAAAATTCACGTTCATATTGTAAATCGAGCTTGATTGTCATTTAAGTTTTGGATTTGAATTCTAAATCTAATAACGCAAAAGGAAAGCTCATAAAGGTAAGCTAGACTAAAAATTAAGGCAATTTAAAATCCTAATGACATTTAAAGATAAAATAATTAATAACCAAACACAACTAATTAACCAAATAAGACAAAATTAAACTTTTAAAATTCAAAATGCAAATTTATTAAACTTAAATGTATTAAACTAAAATTTGAAAAACAGAAAATATTTTTTTGTAATTTTTAAACTATTAAAAACTATTTTTTTAACTAAATAATACTAAAAATTAAATTAAAAATTAAAACTAAATCCTAAAAATTTGAGAAAATTTATAAAAATACTTTAAGCTAAAAAGGAAGATTACAAAGAAAAATGACCTAATAAGTTGTTTCCAATAAGCAGTTAAAAATCAAATAAGCAAAATAAGACAACTCTATAACGAAAAAGACCCAAGGGCAGGATGGTTAAGGCTTTATGTGTGTGAAGGAGAGGTCACGGGTTCGAACCCTGTGACTTTCCTTTTTGTAAAAACATTTTTTTATTTTTCTTTTTGAAAAAAACTAAACTATAAGCAAAAATAAGAAACTTTAATAAAGGGCTTATTGCCAGAACTTATTATTAAGCTAGAAAAAGCTATTTAAAGATGACAGAATGCTAAAACTTACTAAATGTCTATTTAGCTAAAACTTGCTTAGCTTTTAGGACTTAATAAGCAAATTAAAAGCAAATGAGCTCATAACAAAACCTAAACTCGATCTAATAAGCTCTAAGGACTATGAAATAAGCAAAAAGTATAAGCTAAAAACATAAAAAATCTATAAAACAGATTGACACTTGAAAATAGAATAAAAGGTTTTTGAAAGGGCTTTTGACCAAAGTTTAAGCTAATTTTTAAGACACATAAGCTCTTAACATAAGCTAAAACTAAAAACAGATAAAGACTAACACTTAAAGAACTCAAATAAGTTAAAATTCAGATCATAAGCTAAACAAATAAGCTAGAAAAGGATCATGAAAATGACAGACTACACTAGATTTTTTTGGCTTTTTGGAATGAAATGACACTTTTGCAGCTTAAAAATAAGACTCAATAAGCAAAGTAAAAGACTAAAAGCTTTAAACAAATTAAGACCTTGACTCTAAGAACATTTAAAAGCTAGAATTAAGAAAATAAGACAACTAAATAAGCTTAAAACTCAAATTAAATCAGACTGCATTTATTTGACTTTTATGCTAAATGACTCTATTTGCAACTAAAATTTAAGACTCAAAAATGACTTTGACAATATAAAAGCTTAAAACAGATTAACTAAAGACTCCAATAAGGTAAATGAAACAAAATTTAACCTAATTAAAGCTAGGTATTAACCTCTAATGATCTACAAACTAAGGCCCTAAAGAACAAGCTTAAAAACTTCAAAATGCTTAACTGATTTTGAACAAAAAAACTCAACGGGCTTTACCAAGCAAAATTACTTCTAAAACAGATGAAAATGATGCTCATAGACCTCATATTGATCACAAAAACCATACCTCAAGAATAAATTCACAAATAAGCAGTTTGATACCACATTGAACAAGCAGACTTAAACATATGCTAGCACAGACTTCTAAATCTTAATCAATCATATTCTAGATTGAGAAAACTAATCCTAAGACTAAATTAAAGCTTATTAAAACTAACTTAATCCCTAGATTAACCTTAGCAGTCTTAACTTATATTAAGACTGCTTATGCCAAACAGCCCTTTAAACTTTTAAAAAACTAATTTTAAGCTAAAACAAATATTATAAAGCATGGATTATTGAAAACAGATAAAGATATAAGAATATTAAAGACAAATAAGCAATAACCTAAGAGAAATAAGCACTTATTTATAAGCTACACAATTGAGTAATATTAAATACTAAAATAGACATAATTAATTCAAACTAAAAACAAGCTTATCTTAAACTATAACCTGACTATAATAAACTAATGCAGAGCTGGATAAGCACAAATACGCATGAAATAAGCAGAATTAAGCATATTAAGCAAGTAAATAAGCTAAGATAGGAAATTAAGTTATAAAGAGTAAAAGTAAACTAACCATGGTCCTTTGCTTTAATCAAGGACAAAATTGCTCTTAGAGCTTATCTACAAGCTCCAGCTTGTTGTAAACAAGCTGGTAAAAACACCATAAGCCCATCCATTTCTGGCTTATCATCCAAAGAGCTCAAAACCCCAATGCTTAACCAATTTGAAGTAAAACTTGAACAGCTTGTACAAATAAGCTTGGGAAGCTTATTTGTACAAGTAAACACTAATTTGAGATAAAAATAGCTTATAATATCTTAAAGAACAGCTTATTAGATTTTGAGTGAATACGTAAAAAAAATGGAACAGGACAATGTAAAGTAGAAATGACTTTTATTAATTCATAAAAAGAAGAGTATAAAGCTTGAATGAACAATAAGCATAAAATAAGCCGAATTACACTAATCCTAAACTAAACTACACTACTCCTACTCTAAATGATCTTCACTGTGTGATCTCCTCTTCTATTTAAAGTGAACGAGAGAAGCTTCTGGCCCTTTAGGAGCGTCCTTGAGCTCAAATCTTAGCCCTTGATTCCAATCCATCATTTAAGCACCCTTGATCTCTCTCCATGTCCTATCCACCAATCAAAACTTGTAGAATTGCCAACATGGCTAAATGATTGTCAGGCGTGTCAGGGGGTGTTAGCTTCTAGAAGCGTACGTGTGTGGGGGTGAAGAGTGGATTTGATTTACCCTGTTACTCATTGGATCTGTGTAAATTTAGGAGGGAAAAAGGGAAAGATATACAGTAAAAGTTGACCCATTTTTGTTATAAGTTAGACTTTGACCAGGGGTGGGATTGGGCTTGACTTAGGCTTTTGGTTAATGGATTAGATTTGTTTTTATGGACTTTGTTTATACAAATGGATTTAGGCTTAGGTTTATAGTATAAATCTTAATGGGCCGACCTGACCCATTAAATGGGTACGGATTGGTCCATTTAAAAATGTATACGCCTTCGGCTTCGATTTCTCATACTCTTCCAATCTTGTGCTCGGTTTTGTCCGTTTTGCTTTATTTTTTGTCCTTTTGTGGAATATCTGTTACCTACAAGACACAATTAATAAAATACACATATGCAATGCATTTTAATGTATTTATCATTCATTATTGGTCTTTTTAGCTTAATAATAAGAAATAAATGATATGTGTTTAAGCACATATCATTGATCTCAAGTGGGGGGGATACTCGTGTATATATGTGAATGTATTGTTATTTCTGTTTCATTGTATCCTTGTCTTGCATCAAAAAAAGAATTAAAGAATAAAAAGCATGCAAGCAAGTGTTTATTATAGCTGATAAAAAATTATAAATCAACTTATATGTCTTATTGTGGTAGCATTCCCACCTTGTCCAGCTGGCGATGATTAGTCATTCCTGTTTTGATCTATGTAAACGGGTATTCCTTATAAACATGTGTCTCTTTTATCTCTCCTTTCTATTTTAAGTCTATATCTGTACAATGTGGGCATTGTACATCTCAAGTGGGGGAAGGGAGATAGAAATTAGTTATTTGGTTAGATTATGTGCTGATTTTACCCAAAATTAAAAAAAATAGCACATAATTTTTTGTTCATTTGATGATGAAGGCCGAGTTAATGCATCTTTCTTGCCTAGTTTATGGAGATTATGAGGCATTATACTACATTTCTTTTTGGGTAAAGGGTTTCTTAACATTACACTACATTTCATATGCATTAAATCGTGTATTATGAAGACCCCTTGACTTTTGACCCTCGTTTTTGCCTTATGAGATTTAAATGCGACCAGTGACGTGGAGATTGTGGACTTAAGAAACTATTTGTTTTGTGTTTATTTTATTTACTCCAATTAAATGTGCATCCCATGTCTTTATTCTAACCTTTAGCTTATTCTAGTTAAGTTACTAAGAAATCACAAGTGTCTCTTTCATGAGTTTAGGCGAGCATTTGTGGTTTTGTCGCCTTTTCTGGAATTTTGATATTGGTTAAGATTGCATTAAAAGGATGATTCACCTCGTAAGCCTTTATGTTGTGTCAACCCATTTGCCTTTTTGAACAGTTGCATCTAGACTCTAGTGGTGGTGATTAGTATCCTTGCCAAGCTTATGATAGAATACTTGCCATGACTAAGCAGTTGAGTGATCACCAAAAATGAAATACATAGATTAGTAAGAGTATGAGTGTGATTCATTTTTCCTTTTATGAGGTGCTCGGTTTAGAATTTTCTAGAATAAGGTAATTTTTAAATTCATATCTTTCGAGCTAACTTGGGAGATATCTTTTTGAGAATTATTCAAAAGGTCCACTTGAGGGCAAGTAGAAATCAAGTGGGGAGATATTTGATAACATCAAATAGTTAATACTTTTATATATAAAATTTTCGCGTGTATTGCCTTATTTTATATCATTTTTATAAGAATCTGTACTTAATTCATTCATATTTCAGGGTTAGGTAATTAAAGGCATTTGAATGGAAAAGATGCGGAAAACTACAATATTCAACAAAATCCGCATTATGGAAGGAGTAACGGCGTAATTGACGCAATGGATTACGTCGTAATATGGCAAAGAATTATGTTGACTGATAACATCAAATAACTTTTTAGTACCAAATTACCCCTATATTACTTGCAAATGTTTTACAAGTACTCAAAAACGAGATATTTTCTATCATTTTGTAGTTTTCAGGTGAAATGCAGGTTATTGGTATGTGCTTAAATACACATACCGTTTACCTAATAAAACGAGCTAAAAAGACCAATAATGACCAATAAATACATTAAAATGCATTGTATTCGTTTGTATTGTGAATTGTGTCTTGCAGGTAACGGATATTGTATAAAAGGACAAAAACGAAGCAAAACGGACAAAACCAAGCACGGGAATGGAAAGAGTATAAGAAATCGAAGCCGAAGGCGAATTTATCTTAAAATCAATCCTGTTAATCCTTTAACCTAAAGAAAACCCTAAATCAATTGCACCGTTAGTCCCTGGATACTTACACCGTTAGTCCTTATAATATTACACCGTTAGTCCTATACTTAACAAACCCCTTACACCTTTAAAACCCGTTAATCCTTTAAGTTTATAACTCTTTCAACCCGGCCCAAAATAATAACTCAATCCAAAACCCATAACCCAAGTCATCCTTATTAATAAGAACGGGTCAACTCCCCATTCACTGTACATCTTTTACACCTTTCCCTCTCTTTTCATTTTCACCATAACCACAACCAGGGTAAAAACCCTACTCTCACACGCTCTCATCTCCTTCTAGAAGCTCGATGACGCATGCCATGACGTTTTTGGCATGCCAGCTTGGCAATCCGTGCCAATCATTGAGTGAAAGGGAGGTGGCACTAGATCCAAGGGCCAAGATGATTGTGTGGGAATGAAGCATGATTGAAGGGACGAGATTGAAGAAAGAGGAGCGTTTTAGGGTCCTAGAACCTTCATCTAAGCACTATAAAAAGGAAGGCCTCCTCACACACATGGGGGTGTCTAGTTTTTTTAGCTTAATTTTAGCTTATTAATGTAATTTTTAGCTTATTGATCTTTTTAATAAGCTCATTAAGCTCTAGTAAGCTAGCTTGTACTCAATTAAGCCCTTAAAGCTTAACTGAGCTTGGATCTTAATCTCAAATAAATCTCTCCTAAATTTACCTCAGCTTATAATGGATGATAAGCCAATAAGGGAAGGGCTTATAGACCTCACCAGCTTGTTAAAAACAAGCTGGAGCATGTAGATCTAGCTTATAAAAGCTTATTTGATCCCTGTTTAGCTGGGACCAAGGTACACTTGCAATTTCCTCTTATTTTAGCTTAATTTCTATTTTGCTTATGCCTGCTTTAATATCTGCTTATGGTTGCTTATAATTTCTTATTACTGTTTTATTAGTCTTAATATTACTTTAACCTGTTAGATTATAGTTTAGATTAGCTTAGTTCTTATTTTACTCTAAACTGCCTAAAAAGCCAAAAATATGTCTTATCATGTAGCTTATTGTAAGGTGCTTATTGCTTGTTAGTTTTTGCTTGTTAGATCTTAAGTTACTTATTAATCATCTGTTTTCATTAATTTTCAGCTTACTTCAACCTTTTATAGCTTAAGTAGTTTTTGGTAGTTTGCAATTTCCTTTTTGAATTTAGTCTGTCTTCAGTTTCATGTTTCAAGGTTTGAAAGTTAAATTTCCATGAGATTAATTAGATAAGTTAAAGTTTGAATTAAAATCTGAATTTGAATATTTAATCTCTTTGGGTTACAAACTTGATCTGTTTTTAGCTTTTGAGTTTTTATTTTAACTTTTAGTAGCTTAATCTTATGGCTGAATTTTGCATTTGTTAAGTTTCAAAAAAAATCCAAAAGAAAAGTCTAGTTGTTAAACTGACACTTTTAAAATCCATTTGTTTAGCTTATTTCTTAGTCAAATTTCCTAAAAGTTGTTTTTATGAGTTCATTGAAAGTTAATCTTCGTCTGTTTTTGGTTTACACTTGATTTTAAAGAGCTTATCTGGTCTGAAATTAAGCTCAAAATTGAGCCTCTTTCCTTTGAAAATTGCCAGTTTGAGGCATAGTCCCTTTCAGCTTTTAAAAAGCTTTTGAGCTCAATTGGTTTGCTTAATCTTTGTCAAATTAGCTTATCAAGTCTTAGTAGTTGTGACTCTTCAACTTATTATTTTTTTCATTAGCTTATTGTGTCTTATAAGCCAAATAGTTTTGCTTTTTCCTTCTTAGTCTTAAATTTTCAAACTGTTATTTGAAATTTGCTTTTTCCAGCTTATTTTTTAGGTTTCTCATATAAGTGCTTTTATAAAATTTGCTTATGTTCATTAGTTCTTTAGGTTTGTGCAATAAGTTTTCAAAAATAAATAAAAAAAATTGCAAAAAGGGAAGCCACAGGTTCGAACCTGTGACCTCTCCCTTATAGCACACACAAGTCTCACACCACACACACCACAACCAACTGCGCCCTTGGGACTTTTCCAATAGCATTTCACTTAAAAATATATCTAAGGTCATTATTAGGTTTTGCTTATTCGAACTATTTTGCTTATTATATGCTTATCCCTTAAGCTGATTTTCTAGTTAGCATTTTTATTAGATTCTAAACTGACTTAAGTACTTTTCATAATTGTTTTGAATTTTTATAAATTAGTTTAGTATTTTTAATTAATTTTCTAGATTAAAATAGTTTTTAATTCATAATAAATAAAATAAAAATTTTTAAAAATATAATTCTTTTTGTGAAAATTATTTTTAGTCATTTAGGATTTATAAAAAATAAAAAAACATTTTTAGGGTTAAAATTTGAATTATTTGCTTATATGTCGCGTTTTTAATTTCCCGTTAACGTTTTTACGTTTAAATCTTTACTTGCTTTAATTATTGCTTGCATTTTACGTGTTTTTGCATTTATATTTGAAGAAATAGGAAACCAAATCAAACTCTTAAAATATTCAATCACGCGATCACAAACTTAACCTTGATTTTCAATTCGCACCTCGTCGGGATACGACTCGGGAAGGTTCTGGATTTTACTTTGGATAAAATTAATCTTTTAGAATCCTCACGGAATTCTTATTACTATACTATTATTGATTTATCCTTCACCCATCACTCCACACAACGGGCTACACCCCCTAATAGCCACACATTTGAACCTAACCTACCCTACGCCCTCTACGTCACCTCACACCATGTCTTCCATACCCCTTGGCCCCTATTAATAACCTAGCTCCACTTCCGCTAGTAGGAAATGACCATATACCTTCCTTAATTCCCTCCTCTGTTTCTCCTTGGTCTTGGTCATTCAACAAGGGGCCTTCTTTAGACTGAGGTCTTGCTCTCTTGAATTCACCTTTGACTACCCTTATATAATATAATATATATATATATATATATTAATTTAATAAATATAATATATATATATATATTATATATATATTACATGCATGACAAGAGATAAAAACACAACACCAAACACTTAAGAAAATCAAATTCTTTCTCTCCCTTTTCCTTTGAAAACCCACGGCTCAAAACCCTTATCCCACACAACCCATACAAATTTTTCTACCAATTATACAAGCATAACACACATTCTAAGACCTACTAAGATGGTTTGAAGGTTAGGTTAAGTATTTTCAAGTGTTGAAGCAAAGAAAGTGAAATTAGGGTTTCTTGGGAAATTAAGGTTTATCTTGCAAGCTTGGTTTAAAAATATTAAACAAGGGTTTAGATTATATTTCTCATCATCATTTATCACCTTAAGGTTATCTAAAACCCTTTATGTCTTTACATTCATCATTTTATGCATATATGAGTTCTATATAGTAAATCACCACTTAGGATATGTTTAACTTGTAAAAGTGAATTTTTCTTGTAAACATGATTTTATGAACTTGTACACATTTATATGGATATAAATATGGATCATGAACTTTATTATATGTATGACATAGTATATAATAAGTATTGGATAACTTGTGGTATTTAATAAGTTGAAAAGTATAGAAAACAAGTTATAAAAATGAGTACACCTAAAGATTTCAAAAGGGACTGTTGGATTTCGTGTTTTAAACAGCAGTTTTAACACCTTAGAAAGATAGTACACCTCATGACGATTCCAAAATGATAAGAAACTCGAAAAACCGATTTATAACGAAAAAGATACGACGATTTCCAAGGTTTACGTTTAAATATATACTTTTATAAAACTATTTTTATAAAAGTTACTATTCACCACAGAAACTTATACTTTTAAAACATCAATAAATCAATAAAACTTTTAAATACGAAGACGTGCTCGAAAGAATTCGCTTAAAAACAGAACCTTAAAGGTTTTTAATTTTTTTAGTTATTTATTTTATTCGTTATTTTTTTTATATTTTTTTTTCTTTTTTTGGTGGTTTAAACGAATAAAATTACGAATATACGATAACTAAATCTATAAAAATAAATATATAACTGTTATGAACAGTAAAAATCACTATTCATCAGAAAACTCAATTTTGAAAATGTTATATTTTGATAACTCGTATTAATACGAAGCACTCTGTGGACGTAAAAAACGAAAGAAACGGATCTAAAAACGGAAAGTTACGCTGTAGTTTTACTATGTTATACTTATAAACGTTTTTACTTTATAAATATGATTTCACCTAAAACGATTAGATGGTGATGTAGCTATATAGAATTATATGTGGTTATTAGTTAATCAAGTACTATATTACTAGGGAGTTTCATAATGAGGCCTCTTCGGAGGTGGGCGTATCGACGAGAGTTTTGGATTTACGATTTAAAGTGTCCTAGCTCCTCATACGTCACTACATGACCTCTTAAATTATGATAGCCCGAAACGATAGTATGATGAGCTATACGACCTATAAATAATCAAAGTGTTTAGTACTTATACGACCTATATTGGATTAGGTTGCATTCGATCGTAAGCGTGACGCATTTTCTATTGTGAATACTTGTTGATTACCATTCACTCGAGGTGAGTCTAGCCCCCTTTTTCTTACTACTTGCTTTATTAAATAGGGGGAGATTACATGCTTGATTTCTTTTGGACACAAGTGTTGTTTAAAACTGTTATAGATTGTAATACATCTATATGCTATTTCCTGATTACATTATTGCCTAAGTTACCGTATTGCCATTTAAGTCCCCTTTTATCATGAACCGTTAAATACCTGCTGGGTATACGCTAGTGTTATGGATAGATCTATCGGGACTGACCATCCTCGTCTGGGCTATGGTTCTAGTGGACATTGAGCATTCAACATTTGAAGGAAAATCGTTTGGAAAAACCGCCCCCCATACCCCTAATTTATTCCTTACTAATTTGTGTTTTGTAACATCTGTATCCGTGTTGGTTGGAGGCAACAAACTCGAGTAATGGTTTTGATTACAGTTTATTATGTTACGGCTTTCACTAAATCTTTTCTCCGGTTTGATCATGTGCTTAGGGACATAAATAATACAAAGGCGTCTGCGACTATTGAATGTGTTTCTCATAGTCTACTAATTTACTTAAATCTTGTGGTCCACGTTATTTCCTGATTAAACCTATGAAGTCACCAACAATTTTGTTGTCGTTTTAGCATGTTTTATGACGCTGTACTTCTGTATGGGCGTGAGGGTAGGGGGTAGGGCTGGGGGGAGTAAGGTTGGGAGTGGAGCGCGGGCCGAGGGTGGGGGGGGGAGGGGGGAGGGTTGGGTGGGGGGTGTGGGGCTGGGCAGGTCGGTTTTTGTCGTATGTTATGGGGTCTTGGTTTTTGGGTGTTGAGTTGTCGTGTGGAGTGTTTTGAGTGGAAGGTGAGTGGAGTGGATTTTGTGTTGAGAGAGTTAGAGTTTCTGATTGTTTTATGTTTATTTTTTTTGGTTTTTGTTGAGGTTTTCTTTTTGTGTGTTTTGTTGTTGAGGTTATTGATATTGTTTTCTTGTCTGAGTTTTTTTTGTTGGTGCTTATGTTTTTGTTTTTTTTTGTTTTTTTCTGTTGTTTTCCTGAGGTATAATGCATGAGTGGCTTTTTTGAGGTCTTTGTTGTTTTTTCTAGGGAGGTTATAGCTTGGATGAGAGCCGTGACGGAATATCTATTAGAGAGATTCTGTTTATTAAATTCAATGAAACTTTTAAATACTAATGTCTTTTTAATCAAAAACTATGGGATCACTAAAGTGGAAAAATCTGGATCTTTGTAATGACATCAAAGGATTCTTATTTTTAACGTCTCATTTAGGGCGTTTTCTATATCTTGATTTTTGTACTTGATGTAGTCACCCCATTGTTTCTTTCCGTTGCGCCATGATTTTGGGGGTGTTACAGATGGTACCAGTAGCCAAGGTTATAGGGAACTGGGTCATTTTCAAAACTAGTCTTATAACCCAATAGTTTAAAGATTTTCTTTTCTTTCATTTTTTAAATACAGATCATTAATCGCTTATCCGGTTATCACGCGCGCGTACTTCCGACCTTACTACTTTTTCCAGATTATTACCATTATTGCATTATATAATCTTATATATAATACTTGGTTTAAATTCGATCTCTTACGTCTATCTTTGGACATATCAGTATCTATTTCTATCGGTCAATTATATAAATATTGACCATCCTGATTAAACTATGATTATTTATATCACTTTTCTATTTCCTTTTCTCTATTATTATCATATGCCATGACTCTGCATACCTTTACAAATTCTTAACGAATTGTGTACGTATGTTGCCAGAATCATGCCGCCTAGGAGATTTAAGAAGAAATCGGTTAGGAAGATAGTGGAAAAACATGTGGCCAGAGCCATTGAAAAATATGAAAAGACTAGAACTGAATCCAACAATGCTGGTGGATCTGGATCAGCAAATACTGAAGGAACTGTTGCACCAGAGGTGCAAGGATGTTCGTATAAGACATTTATGAACGGCAAGCCTCACTCTTTCAGCGGGACTGAAGGCGTAGTCGGACTGAAACGCTGGTTTGAAAAGATGGAGCAAGTGTTTGAGATTTGTAAGTGTGCTAAAGATGACAAGGTAAAGTTTGCTGTGTGCACGTTCGAGAGTCGTGCTCTGACCTGGTGGAACGGAAATGTTCAAACTTTGGGACTTGCTAATGCTAATCAGATCCCCTGGAGCAACGTAAAAGCTATGATGACTATGAATACTGTCCCCAAGAACTGAAATCCAAAGGATGGAAGCGATGAGCTTTTTGTCTTTGACTTTGAAAAGGGATGAGTCGAGGCATACAAGGATCGCTTCACAGAACTGGTTTTGATTCGTGTCCTGAGTTCTGGTGTTCAAATGAAAAGAAAGATTAAAAAGATACATTCGAGAGGGGTATTTCCGAGGGACTCAAAGGAAATTTTACTTTTTCAAAGAAACCCTGCGACTTTGCATGAGCAATCAACATGGCTCGAGAACTGATTGAACAAGGGGTTCGGGCTTAAGGCATTAAGGCCCCAACCAATCCAATAACTATTTCTGCGGTCGGAAGATATTTTCGGAGATAGCAATAAAAAGAAATACGATAAAACACCTCAATACTCCAAACTGTGACAATGTATTAAAAAAGTGGGAAGACAAGCCTTTGGGCTTTACACAATTTGGCCCGATTACACTATTAAACGTTAACTAACGAGCTAGCTTTAGTCTTGTATCTTCGAGTAACCAAAACTTCTTTGTTAGACGGATTTTCGTATCTCTAACAATTTTACTATATCAACATTCCCCGGTTAAGATTGTCGTAAGGTCGTCAGCTTTCATTTCAGAATATTTATTATAACTACCTATCAGGTGAAGTTCATAACCTCGCCTTTACTTATTTTACATGTTTTATAAACCCGTGAGGGGGATACATGCTTGTTACAAACTCTTTTACATACTCGTTTATCTTATAACAATATGATTACTTTTCAAAGACTTAGTGAAGTTCATAACCTCGCCTTTACTTATTTACATGTTTTATAAACCCGCGAGGGGGATACATGCTTGTTACAAACTCTTTATATAACTCATAAACACTTGATTATTTATCAAGACTTAATGAGTTCATAATCTCACATATTTTATAAACCCGTAATACCTGCTCTAAACTATGAATGCAAATGCTTATTAAACTGTATGCTATTCTGATATATTACTACTTAAGTACATGGAAATATCTATTTGGGTAGTATCTCCCAATATCTCTTTAATATCTCTTTGGGTAATATCTCCTAGTATCTCTTTGGGTAATATCTCCCAATATCTCTTTGGGTAATATCTCCCAATATCTCTTTGGGTAATATCTCCCAATATCTCTTTAATATCTCTTTATCTCTTATATGTGAATTCATGAGTTTTAGGGTGATAATATGTTACACTATTAACAAAATGTTCATCATAACGAATTATTCCTCAATACCAACATTTCAATTATGATAACTTGTAGCTAACTATTTCATTTTCAACCTAGAAATTTCACCTTTATTCCTTTTTTGTTTTTGACCTTTTTATCATGTTTTAATCCCCCTTCCAGGTAAAAAATTTTGGAGCCAAACTTATAGCACGGAGTGGCATGGACATGAAGATGGCTAAAACTTGTTATCATTCACATTTTATGTTTCTAGATTTTGGGACCTGCATTTTGTAAAAACTCTGATTATAATGAATGATAACTCAATTTTTCCAACAACGTCTCTTTTAAAGTTGTTTTCTATGATTATGATTGTTGTATCCATGAAGTAATACCCCAGATTAGCTTCCGCTGCTATATTTTAAAAATGGGGGTGTTACAGATTGGTATCAGCACCATGGTTATAGAGAACAAGGTCAAAACCTTAACTATAACCACATTTCTTTTTCAGCCATCAAAGTCCTCCATGCCACTACATTCCGGAACAAGTACGTAAAGATACATATCTATTATACTATTAATAAATAACTTATTTACAAACTGGGTTGTTATCAGAACAATGTCTTCTCCCAACCACTCTACTTCCGATCTTGAGGATGCTTTTTCCTCTATGAATATTCTTAACTATACTTTGGGTCTTCATACGGATTATTTCCAGCGTTGCATCAAGAAAGCAGATCTTTTAACTCTTCGGAAAACTCTACAGATAATATGATTCCACCAGTATTCTCATCCTTCTACAATAATCCTTATTTGAAAAACGTACAAGCATTTTATGCTAAGGAATTACCTATTTCATCACCAGATCCTATTACTCCACCAGCTATTTTGACTCCATCTCCGGTATTACCACCATCACTACTATTTGATCCCCGATATTTCTTTGTTCCTGAAGAACTACTACCATCTAAGAAGCGAATCCATTCTCCATCTTCTTCCTCAACTACGTTATTTAATTCATCTCGTCAATCAACTTTTATTTGGTATCACCAATCTTCCTCAGTTTTATACTCCCACCCTCCTTAGATATTTGAAATAGGAAAATGTCAATTAAGATTAACAGAAACAACATGAGGGGATAAAATAAAGATATTATGAAATTACTTAGATGACCTCTATCTTCACCATGAATCGAGAAAATAGAGGAAAGGACGTATTATAGAATGATCATACAAGGTAATAGTTTACGAACTAAAGACCGAACTCAAGAAAATCCGTAGTCAGATTATCAAACTTCAAAAGAAGCGGTTAGGGCAAAAGGATAAGATTGCCTTTGCTCACTATAGAATTTCTGATCTTGAGCGAATCATTGAAAAAAAAAATCCAAGCTCGTCACCAAACAAATCAGGAAGATCTTTAGGATGTCATCTACCAGCTCAAAATCATCAACTCTTAAACTAGTTATAACTTTATCCTAAGCCACGGGATGTGTGGTATAAATAAAAATGCTTGTCAAATCTTGACTATGTACAGTAAGAAGGCAAGTTATTTATAAAGGCAATCCCGTTTCGTACCTTATTGTTTCCAACTTATCTCTCTCTTCCATCATCATCTCCATCATTTGTATCATTATCTCCGTCTTCATGAATCATACCATAACCTCTAAGTGCTTTAGCATCACATTCTCTTACTTTTTAAAACTTATGATGTCATTCTTATTACGTGTTATCTTATGTTGATAGGATGCCTCCCAAAAGGACGTCAACATCCGAAACACCAGCCATAACTTTGGATGCCATCCGGCAACTGACTGCTGATTTTACTGCAGCCCTGGAAGCACAGACTGCTGCCATGGCAAGTGCTAGTAATCTTACTGGAACTCCTGCAGTAAAAACGGGAAACTACAAAGAGTTTATCAGCTGTCAACCTTTCTGCTTTAATGGTACGGAAGGAGCAGTAGGCCTTATTCGCTGGTTTGAACGAACCGAATCAGTATTCTCTCGAAGCAGATGTGCTGAGGAAAATAAAGTAACATTTGCTACTGGTACTTTAACTGACGATGCCTTATCCTGGTGGAATGCATATGCCCAACCTATGGGAATAGAGCAAGCTAATCGAACCACCTGGACTGAGTTAAAAAGGCTTCTGACAAACAAGTATTGTCCCCGGACTGAGATCAGAAAAATGGAAGAGGAACTTTACAATCTGAGTGTAAAGGGAAATGATCTTAAACCCTATGTTAGAAGATTTCAATAATTAACCACCTTGTGTCCAAACATGGTGCCAAACAATGAGAAACTTTTAGAAGCTTTTATCAGAGGTCTACCTCGAAGCATTGAAGGAAACGTTACTGCCTCGAAACCTCAAACTTTAGAGGAAGCCATCAACATATCCCAGAGGTTAATGGATCAGATAATAAAACGCAATTATGTGCAAGAAACCAATGATCATAAACGAAAATTAGAAGATAAGAGAAACACCATCGACAACAACAACTACTACCCCAAATACCACAAGAACAATAACCACTTCAACAATCGCAAAAATGACAACTACCAAAATAACGCACAACAATCACAACCGTAATGATGATTACCACCACCACAGAATAGAAGACAAGAACCTGTAGGACTTAGCCTCCTAAGATACCATGGAAACCTTCTTTGTGTACAAAATGCCACCTTGCATCACACAGGAGATTGCACTGTCAAGTGTCGAAACTTTTCAACAAAGTGGGGTCATCTGACAAAATTGTAGAAGACGAAAAATCAACCAGCTAAAACAACTCTGAGGAATATTCAAGTTCATCAGATCTTCTCAATCTGAAAACTCTGATCATCAAGCACAATCCTTTGATCATTTTGTTATTTTTATCCTACTACTAAGAAACATAACATAAGTAATCTACTCTTTTTCATATGTAAAGTTTGTAAGTAAAGTTATCCAATGAAAAAAAAGTGATAATTCCGTACATCCTGTGTTATCGGTTGGTGTATCAAAACTCGACATTATTTGTCCAATTCTATCATGTCAAACTCAGAAAACTCCTCCTCATATTTGCAACATAAATTTTCATCCTTGATTATAAAGCGTCAGTACAAACCAAAACCTTCTCAATATTATCTAAACCATTCATGATCATTTTCTACGCATTACCATATCCATGTTTTTATGCTTTAGGTCAAGACGATTATGATCATCTTATTGAAATGAATTAGGTCGCTTCTTCATTTGAATAAGGAAATTATAAATCTCTGAACTATGAATTTATAAATTCTCAGTTACAAGGAGTTGGACGCTTCTTTTTGCGAAGCGACAAATTTATAAAAAAGTAGCCATAAAGTAGAATACCATACGCACAAACAGTTACTTTCTAATCGTTTAAATAAACAATCCTTAATCATTATCATTATTACCTTCATCATCTGTTCATTTCAAAAATATGTATCTCACGTGATTAGCAACTCTCTTACAAATTCATAATCATTCCTTGACATCACTCATTCCATGATCTCTGTATTCTAAAAAATTTCTATATTCTGCAACGTAATAACAAGGAAACACACAAGAATCTATGCAATATCAAATGATTTCAATACCACTAGGTATGAAAATTTTGATAAAGACTTGTGATAGCATTCTTATTTGATGTTGACTTTTAAAGGTTAATGAATAACGATTCCTTACGATCTGAGTAGCGCAACGTATTCCATCCACCCAGATTCTACCCAGAGATTTTAAAGAAATTCTATGGCTAATCATCAAGAGGTTATCCTTCGAAAATAAAGTTAGACGTGTAAAAGGAGGTAATTATAATTATGGTGTACAACATAATTATAAATGCATCACACACGTGGACTTGTGACCTTGATTAGCCTAACTTAAATTCATGCCCGGTACTATCATCTATTCAATTCAACTTTTAGCTAAATCTCGGGACGAGATTTCTATAAGGGGTGGAGACTATAACAACCCAAGAATTTTCATCAAATGCAAAACTTATTTTACTATTATCACAATTGTACAGGGAAAATTTTTTCAGCTTTATACATACTTAAATATCTCAAAATGTCATAACTAAGTAGACGAGCCACGTCAAACCTATCTAGGGCAATCCTAACTGTATAAAATGTCCAAGCAACATCATAACATGTCAAAGTCAATATCATCCTATCATCATTACAAGTACATTATTACCTATAAATGTAACCACATTCCAAGTTATATCAAAACAGGCTTTAAACCGTTATCGTATACCTCTAAACCCTAATCTCATGGAAAGATTAACATCTAAAGCTAATATACAAGATACTAAAGCATATGTAACAAAGTAACACAACCATCTCATAATGAATATACAATCTATCCAAAGAAAGGTACAATCCTTATAAAGTCTCATAAACAAGTCATAAAGTCATGATCCCTCTAAAATAACCAATTTTTACCTCCGTTTTCATTCTAATTTATTCACTTTCCACTTATTTTTTTTTATTTTTTTGTTTTTTTTTTTTTGTTTTGATTTTTTTTTTTTTTGTTTTATTTTTTTGGAATTTGTTGATTTTTTTATTTTTGTTATTATTTTGTTTTTTTTTTTTGTTTTTTTTTGTATTTTTTTTTTTTTGTTATATTTTTTTATTTTTTTTTTTTTATTTTTTTTTTTTTTTTTGTTTATGTTTTTTTGTATCAAGCTACTATACTCATTTTATAAATTGTAAACCCTAAATATTCTATTAATAAGATTTCATACAACTTTTTGCACTCCAAACCCTAATTCAAGACCCTAAACCCTAAAACCGAGCTAGTTTCTGAACCATGACTCGTTTCTTCGTTTTTATCCATTGTAAACCTAAACCAATACTTAAATAAGTTGTAATAACATAAATTAAAACATTCTCAATCACTTTCCATCATCATTTCACCATTCTACTTCAATTATACAAGAAATAAATCCCGAAAACCCTAATTGTGCCCTAATTGTGATTTTGACCCGTTTACTCATTTTCTACCCATTTTAACCCAAACCACCTATCAAATTTTGATTATAATCCTTAATATAAGTCTTAGGATCAGTAACCTATCATTCCTAATCAAGTATACACGAAATTCAAGCTAAAATACCCGAAATCAAAACCTTTGCATTTTGACCCAATTTGAAAGTTTTTCTTGCAATCAAGCACCTTGATGACCATGCTACTTCATCCCTAAGCTGCTTACAAGCACCTCAAACAAATATCTACTTCATTTATTATATAAAGTTGATCACATGTGCTCTTGTTTCTTCTTTTGTACCTACGGCATACACATGGTGTTTTCACCATGTTCTTGCTAGTTTCTAGCATATCCAACACATCCTATAGCCTCTCTTAGTCACCCTCTAGCTCTCATATGTGTCCTAACCAGATCACATAAGTTTCCTTAGCCTCCTTGCATGAATTCAAGTATAAATAGAAGCATAAACCTTCATTTCATTCTCATCCCCCACTCTCTTATCTCATACCCATTATAGGCAGCAATCCTTTGCTCCCTTATGATCCTAGGATCAATAAAGAAGTCTAAGAAGTGAAGCTTTGAAGATTTGAAGCTCCGGGAACAAGATAGAAGGCGTACGAGTGGAAATACTACCTGAAATGATCCATTTCTACCATTTTTGATCATTGAAGCTCAAACCCAGGTTTTGAATGTTCTACTTCTGCTACTACACCCTTATTATGTTCATATGATCCTAAATATACTCTTGTTAAAGTTTCATAACCCAATTCATGCTCATTTTCCATTTTGATCCAAAACCGTACACCCAAAACCCTAATTTTGCGTTTTTCTTAAAACTAAATGTTATAATGATTAAATATTGTTATAATCTATTCTAGAATGCTTAACTAATGTTAAAATAACAAATTTATTTATTAATGAAGGAATTTGAACTTAAAACCCGCGCGTTTACGTTTTGAAACCTTAATTTGACCCGTTTTGCTTCCTAGCCTAACGAATCATTATTTTAAACTTGCGTTATGTTAAAACTTCATATTTTAGTTTATTATAACTTATAAATGTCTATTGAAATGTTAAAATAAGCTTGCATGGCAATTTGGACATGTTTTGTAATTATAATCCATGCAAAGGGTATATATCGTAACTTTCTGAAATTAATAACCAGAAGGGCTGAATATGTCATTTAATCAAAGTTATAACTATAGGGGTCTATTATGTCACTTTACAAAGTACAAGTTTTACTTGGTATATCTTTTAAAGTTGAAGGACCAAAGTCGTAAAAGTGCAAACTCCAAGGACTATTTTGCAACTTTTCAAACCACGGGGTCTAAAATGTAATATTTTGAAAAAGTGTAAAATCATATTTAAAACCTTACCGTACATAACTTTAATTAACGCTTCTCGTGCTTAACATTTCCAGATATTGATTAAAACGCTTAAAACCGATTATATCATATCATAATACTAGGGAGTTCATATTAAGGAGTTTCATCTTGGTATTACGTTCTGATTGAGTTGTTGGGTTTATGTTATAAAGTGCCCTAGCTCCTCAAACGTATACTAAAAGACTTCTAAATTATGATGGCCCGAAAGGTGATACAATAATTCCAAACTCTTCAATCAAACTCATAACTCTTAAAACTAAAGTTCTAGAGTACAATCTTCCTAAGACTCAACATATTTACTCAGGTTACATGACGTGGCTGTTTACTATAATTTTACTATGTCAACATTCCCTGATTAAGATTGTGATAAAGTCGCCAGCTTTCATTTCAGAATAATTATTACATCTACTTATCAGGTGAAGTTCATAACCTCGCCTTTAGTTATTTTACATGTTTTATAAACCCGCGAGGGGGATACATGCTTGTTACAAACTCTTTTACATACTCGTTTATATTATAACAATGTGATTACTTTTCAAAGACTTAGTGAAGTTCATAACCTCGCCTTTACTTATTTACATGTTTTATAAACCCGCGAGGGGGATACATGCTTGTTACAAACTCTTTTACATACTCGTTTATCTTATAACAATGTGATTACTTTTCAAAGACTTAGTGAAGTTCATAACCTCGCCTTTACTTATTTACATGTTTTATAAACCCGCGAGGGGGATACATGCTTGTTACAAACTCTTTTATATACTCATAACAATGTGATTACTTTTCAAAGACTTAATGAGTTCATAATCTCACATACTTTATAAACCCGTAATACCTGCTGTAAACTATGAATGCAAGTGCTTATTAAACTGTATGCTATTCTGATATATTACTACTTAAGTACATGGAAATATCTATTTGGGTAGTATCTCCCAATATCTCTTTAGTATCTCTTTGGGTAATATCTCCCAGTATCTCTTTGGGTAATATCTCCCAATATCTCTTTGGGTAATATCTCCCAATATCTCTTTGGGTAGTATCTCCCAATATCTCTTTAATATCTCTTTATCTCTTTATGTGATTCATGAGTTTAGGGTGATAATACTGTTCACTATGACAATAATGTTCTTCATAACGATTATTCCTGCAATACCAACATTTCCAATTATGATAACTTGTATTTAACTATTACATTTCAAACCTATGAATTTCACTCAACCTTTGTGTTGACCCTTTTTATGCATGTTTATCTCAGGTAATTGAGCAACTTATGGCATGGAGTGGCATGGACATGAAGATGGCTAAAACTTGTTATCATTCACATTTTATGTTTCTAGATTTTGGGACCTGCCTTTGTAAAACTCTGAATTGAAATGAATGATAACATATCTTTTGAACAAACGTCTCTTTTGGGTCGTTTTCTATGATTATGATTGTTGTATCTATGAAGTAATACCCTAGATTAGCTTCCGCTGCTATATTGTAAAAATGGGGGTGTTACAGATTGTCGTTATACTAGGCGTACGAAGTCAAAAGTCCCGATTCTGACCTATTTCTAAGCCATAAGCTTAAGACCAGGTTCTCTAAGCTTATAATCTACTCATGTAATGTTATAATTTTCATATGATCTTGATAAAATCATAATATAAAGCTTTGAACTCAAAAACCTAAGTGTTATGCCTTTTTGATCCAAAACCGTACACCCGAAACCCTAATTTTGCGTTTTTCTTAAAACTAAATGTTATAATAGTTAAATATTGTTATAATCTATCCTAGCATGCTTAACTAATGTTAAAATAACTACTTTATTGATTAATGAAGGAATTTGAACTTAAAACCCACGCGTTTACGTTTTGAAACCCTAATATGACCCGTTTTGCTTCCTAGCTTAACGAATCGTTATTTTAAACTTGTGTTGCGTTAAAACTTCATATTTTAGTTTATTATAACTTATAAATGTCTATTGTAATGTTAAACTAAGCTTGCATGGCAATTTGGACATGTTTTGTAATTATAATCCATGCAAGGGGTATATATCGTAACTTTCGGAAACTTATAACTAAAAGGGCTAAAAGTGTCATTTTATCAAAGTTATAACTCCAGGGATCTATTATGTCACTTTTCAAAGTCCAAGGTTTACTTGGTATATCTTTCAAAGTTGAAGGACCAAAGTCGTAAAAATGCAAACTCCAAGGGCCTATTTGCAATTTTTCAAACCCCAGGGTCTAAAATGTAACATTTTGAAAAAGTATAAAATCATATCCAAAACATTATCTGACATAACTTTAATTAACGCTTCTCGTGCTTAACATTTCCAGATATTGAATAAAACGCTTAAAACCGATCATCCGGAAGCTATATTGTACCACAATACTAGGGAGCTTCATATTAAGAGGTTTCATCTTGGTATTACGTTCTGACTGAGTTGTTGGGTTTACGATTTAAAGTGCCCTAGCTCCTCAAACGTTTACTGAATGACTTCTGAATTATGATGGCCCGAACGGTGATGCAATAATTCCAAACTCTTCAATCAAACTCATAACTCTTAAACCAAAGTTCTAAAGTACAATCTTCCTAAGACTTGACATATTCTACTCAGGTTGTGTGACGTGGCTGTTTACTATCATTTCATTATATCAACATTCCCTGGTTAAGATTGTGATAAGGTCGTCAGCTTTCATTTCAGAGTATTTATTACATCTACCTATCAGGTTAGGAACACAATAAAATTGTTGTTATGCATTGTCAATACAACCTAAAAACGTTTTCAAACACATGCATAATGATCTCATAAACAAATTTTAAGATACATAATTCATATGTATTTTTCGACTTGTTTGGTTGAGCAAAATCAAATTAAAGAGCGTTTGGGTTAAATCTTAGGATCTTATATTTAGGTCGAGTTAATCGTTACTCCATATTGTTTGCATATATGCACACACTAGGAACAAACTCAAAACATCAATACATGTAAAAGCGATTAAAATATGATCTTGCTTATATCTTTCTAGGTAACAATGCCTTGAGCTACCGGTCTTGATCATCAAAAGACATGAAACTACATGCCCCAAATATCAAATGAATTTAATCAACCCTTACTAAATACAATGACCAATCTTGAAAAACGATACCTTCGAAAATATGAGTCATATTCGCGCTAAGTTTGAGTCATTCGGGTTTGATTGTTTGTTAGATATTAACGAACAAATTATACCTCGCTTTGTTCTTGATTTCTACTGTCAACTCATTTTTGCCTACAATCCCGAGGGTCAATTCATTCTCAATTTTGTCATTCAAAATAAGTCTTTTTCCTTCACTCTTAAAGAATTCGGTCAAATTCTAAAAATCCCTTTCAAAGGTCATGCCTCTATCACCGAAATGTGTTCCCTTGACCATTTGTTGGTCAGTGTTCAAAGTAGAGGTCTCTATAAAACCAAACCCCCATATCTAAGAGTCATTAAGTCTCTTATTCAAATTCCACGTCAAGGTCAAGAGACTCGTACCAAAAACAAAAAAACCATTGTCGTTGGTGAAAACGAAAGTTTAACCCGAGAGATTCAAACTCATATGAAACCATGGGTTGAGATTATTCGTGAAAACGCCATTTGTCAAGGAGGACATAGGGATCATGTCTCCGCTTGTCTTTGTCACATGCTCTATTGCATTGAGACATCCACTCCTTATAACCTAGCATTTTTCATTCTCAAAAGAATGGAAAAGACTCGATTCAAACCTAAGGAAGTCTTACCTTATGGTATGCTCTTGACTAGGTTATTCAAACATGTAGTGTCCATCTCTCCTGAGCTAGCTTTTGATCGTTATCTCTCACATGATCGAGCCATGCATCCGCTCGCTCCTCACTACGAGCGAAAGACACAAGCGGATCGTGGCAAGAAAAGACCGCGTGAGCCAAATGCTAGCTCCTCATCCTCCACTCCAAATCATCCATCGTCATCTCATCCATTGAATGATTCCACACATGAAAATGATGATGAATCTTCTCATTCTAATCCTTCCTCTCCACCTTAAAACACTTCTTCCTCGTCAAACAATGTCTCTAGAGTCCCTCAAAACCCTCCTCATGAAAGTCATGACTTGAAAACCCTTTTATTCGAAACCATAACTTTTCAAACTCAACAACGAGATGCTCACCGAGACGGATTAAGGTCAATTGGACAAGCTCTCAAGAACATGATGAGATTTACTTGAATTTTGACTGACTTGAGGTGTGATACTTCTGTGGGAAAATACTGGGAAAAATCTGTTCTCTCTAGAAAATTCCTTTGAAGAACTAAAACAATGAATGATGATTTTCGTGAGGTAGGATGATCTTTAAAATGGTTTTATCATTCTATAAATGCCTTGCTAGTTGACAATTTGTGCTCTTATGTGAATTTTATTAAGGCTTATTAAAATTGCATGCTTAAGATTAATGATTGATGCATTGTTAGTTTAGATTTACTCGATTTTTGACTGACATGAGATGTGATACTTCTGTAGGAAAATACTGGGAAAAATCTGTTCTCTCCAGAAAACGGCCCCTGAATTCATCAGGCGGCCCCCTTATCAATCAGGGACTGCCCAACAATAAGGGACCGCTGATTCGTTAAAATCTATATATATATATTATATAGGCAAATCCCAACCAATTGCCTTTGACCAAGACAAGAAGTCAAAATTCACAAAATAAAATATATATGATTCCCGAGTCGTTATGTCCCAACGAGGCTTGAATGGAAAATCGAATGACGAATTGATGATCGATGTTTGAATATGACTAAATGATGATTGGATTTCTATTACTACAAGTTAAAAAAGCAAAAAACGACTTAATAATTAAAGACAAGAAACGAAAGCTAGGACACAATTTAATTTCTAAAACCGTAGACGAAATGTAAAAACGCATGGGGTAAAAACCTAAATTTTGCAAATTAAACCCTCAGACAAAATTTTCTTTTTCTACAGTGTGTTTCTATAATGACTAAATAATGAAGATTTAAAAAAATACTAAGAACGAAAACGGAGGTCGTTTGACCAAAAAAATAACGGAGTCAAAGAAAATGGGGTCAAAACCCGTTCTTTAAAAAATAACTTTTTGAAAAATTAACCCTACAGAAGTTTTAATATTTTTCCTACAAAATATATGAAAAAAGAAATTTTTTAAAAAAAAGTTTATATTTTTCTAATTAATATTTTAATTTTTATGAATTTTTAAAGTTTTAAAAGAAAATAAATTATAAAAAAATACTAAAAATTTATAAAGAATTCTAAAATTTTTACAGAAAATAGCTTAAAGGTTACTGGTCCTAGGAAAAATAAGAATCACCACTCAGCTTATCGGGATAAGCCCGAATAAGCTAAAACAGCTTATGGGCTGTTTGGGCTAATAAGTCCTTATAAACCAAATGCCCCAAGGTCTAACACAAAAGACCCAAGGGCGCAGATGGTTAAGGGATGTGTGTTAAAGGGTTGAGGTGAGGTCGAGGTCTTGGGTTCGAGCCCTGCGCTCACCCTTGACTTCCCCCCTTCCCCTTTTATTTTTTTTTTCAAAATTTTTTACACAAACTTTTTAAGCACTTGAAAATAAGCATTTTTGCTAACTAAAACTTTTTGTGAAAACTTATTAATAAACCAGAAAGTGGCTCTTAAAAGTGTGTGTGTACAGGTAGCTTAATATGACAAAAAGGACTTGAAGGCCTTTTTTTTTATTTAAAACACAAAAATAAGCAAAGGAAAAGGTGAAATAGCAAAAAGCTTGTTACCCAAGCAAAATGAACAACTAGAAACAAAATAGGAGCAATTTGAATGAGCCAATAAGCCAGGAAAAGCAAACACAAACAGAAAGCTTAGGCCTTTTAGATACTTAACAATTTTACTTGATTGAGTTTTTAAGCCATAAAATATGCATGCAAATAAACAAAGAAGCTAAAACTTAAATTATCTTATACCTAGTGAGCTAATGCAGAATAAAAATAGCAAAGACGATTGGAATAGAAGCTCGCAATGGGAAATAAGCTATTAACACAATGATATATGCAAAACAGACAAAGGGGGCTACTTTGGGCTTAAAAATAAGCCCAAAGATAGATCCTTAGGCACTTATAAGCTACAAAATGGAAGAGAGGACATAAAATACTCTAAAAAAATCAAATCATACTTATTTTGGAACAAAAATAAGCTAAAATAAAAGCAAGAGAAATCAGCAGCACTAACTTTAAAGTTAGTGGTGCCAAATCTGACTTAAGCTGAAAAGCTACTCAAATAAGCTTTAAAAAAAATAAGCAATTACAAACACTTAAGCACATGCAATAAGCTAATAAGCACCAGTAGCTACAATTAACAATCACCAAATAAGCCAGAAAGTAGCTTAATAATGAGCTCAGCACCAGGGGAGCTTTTTAGCTGCAAAGCCTAAGATGGACTTTTAAGGGGTAAAATTAAGCTATCAGAATGATTCCAAAGGGAATGAGGCTTGTAGGGGCTTAAAGCCAGGTTCGAGGGCTTATTAATTCAGCAAAGTCTTTGGAGTTTGGATCACAATTGAGCCTAGAATAGGCTTATGAGTTTGGTGATTCTACTCAGCAGCTGCTGAGTTTTCTTAAAGCCAAGAGGCTTTTTGCAGCCCTCAATTAAGCTAACCAAATAAGCTTCAAAATGGAAAATATGCTCAAATTGATAGAGATAGGCTCTAAGTGAGCTTATGCACCCAGTTTCATAAGCTACAAACAAAATTAAGCATCTGATAAAAGGTTTTGAAAGGGGAACTTTTAAAAACTAAAATTGACTTAAAGAAATTTGACAGATGACAAAATGGTTGCAAGTAAACCAAAAACTCTCTTCACTACTCTATTCTTACACTACATGAACACAAAAATAGTCCTTAAAAGTTATTTTACAGGTCTTAATCAAATAAGTTCATAGAACTGATTTGACACAAACAGATTCAAAGGACCAATTAGAAAAACCTTTAAAGGAATCTTATATACTAGGATATTGCTACGAACAGGGTTAAAATCATACATCAAGAGAATGCTCTTAATGCAGTTCACAAATGTCCCACAATTGTTTTTAACCCATAAATGACCCATTTTTTGGGCTTATGCCTAAATCACTCCTTTAATTTTCAGATTGAGCTTTTAAGGGCTGGTATTTAGGTAATTTGGACCAGGGTTTCAAAGACATAGGTTCATACAGACAATTAAGCATTAATAAGCCACAATAACAATAAGCAATAAAGCACAAATAAGTGAAAAATTAAGAAATGCTAGGAAAATAAGCTTAATGAAAAAAATGACTTACAAAAAAAAACCCTTTTTGCTCTAAACAATGAGGTGTCCAAAGCTCTTTAGAGCTTATCAACAAAGCTCTAGCTTGTATTTAACAAGGCTAGTGAGTCATAAGCCATAATATCCGGCTTTTCATCCTTTAAAAAATAAGCGGTGGGTATTTTTTTGTGATTTTTTCTATGATTTTTCTTAACTAAATTTAACTTTTAAGTTGATGAATCAAAAGAGTTATAAATAGCTTAATGTAAGCTTTTAAACATACATTAACAACTTATAATTTGAATTGAAAAGATTGACTTTAAAAAACCGCAATATGCATTTAAAAACTTGAAATTGATACAAAGCTGGAATTAAAAACTTAATAAGCTGTAAATGACAGTAAATTAAGCTAAGTTATGCTAAATTAAGCTAAGATAAAAAGTTACAATGTAAAGATATCTATTGTCTACATATTGGAGGCCTTTTATAACCGAATTCTCCCAAATCTTGAACTTGCAGCTGTGTTTCTTTGGAGAGAGCTTTCATAAGTGTGTTTGTTGTGTGAGTGATTCATAAAAATCAATCTTAGCCCTTGAAATCTTCCTTGTGCTTTTTGGGTTTTATCTAAGCCATCGAATTAGCTTGGAAATGGTGAAGGATTGCCAAGCTGGCAATGATAAAGCTGGGGGGAGTAAGTGGGTTAGGGATGAAGTCTTTACCCATTGGGTAATTTGTGTTGCAGGGTAAAATAAAGGTGATTAGCCCGTGAGTGGTTATGGTTTGAAAATGGCGAGAAAATTTGTGTATAGAGGACAGGGAAATTTGTTTGGGTGTTTGGCAACTTAGGTCCCCCAAGTTGTATAGGAGTTTTGCATCCATGGTCCTTTGTTGGTTTATAAGTTTGGGTATTGGCAGGTTAACCCCCTCAAGTCTTATATAAGTCCTGCAAAGTAGTCCTTGTGTAATACAAGTATGGGGACTTGGCAGATTAAGTCCCTCTACTTGTATTTTGAATTAATTGCAAATTCCACCCTTGTAGTCTTTTTCTTCTTGTAATACACTTAGGGATTTGGCATTTTTGGTTCCTCAAGTTGTATTTTTGCTTCAGTTTCTCGAAGTTGACTTTGATTTTGTCGGGGTTGACTTTGACTTTGACTATTGACTTTTTTGGTTGACTTTTTGGCTTCGATTTGGCTCTGTTTCTTCACACTTTTCCATTCCGTGATCAGTTTTGTCATTTTTGGCTTTGTTTTTCGTCCTTTCGTGTGATATCCGTTTCCTGCACAATACAAATGCAAAACAAACATATATTTGACAGTTTTTGTCTGTTTTTGGTCATTTAAGCTCGTTTTATTTGATATAAAATATGTCTAATTAAGCACATATTAAAATCCCCCATATTAAGATATTGCCGTGTCCTCACGCAATGTTATGAAGTAAACACTTAAGAAGACCAAGAATCTCGATCCCCCTCGGCTAATAACCTCGAAAAGTAGCTAAGTGTTCGTTAAGGGGAAACAAAGAATCAATAGCTTCGACAAGTCCCGTTTTTACTATTTTTTATATGTACACTAAATATCCCTAATATTTTTGGATTTTCCTTTTTCTTTTCTTAACTACCTGTTTGACTTCCTTTATTTTATCAACATAGGATCATACGATTGAGAAGCGCACATAGAATAATCTGTCAAGGAATGTCCTGGCGGATAAATTTTATCGTCCTCGATTGTTCACTTAGTCCCATGCTAAGCGAAAACGAAATCACCGTTAAGTACAAGGTAAAGATGCTTACACTACTTATAACTATGAGTTTTGTCAACTTTTCGCTCCCAAATTATTCAATTTAGTGTGATTGTACTTAATTTTAAGTTAAATTTAGATCGACAATTTTATGAAAACTGTAGTATAGTTTATGTGTCATAACGATTTTCTGAAGAAATCTGGGGAAAAGACTAGATCACCCACCGAAACTAGCATATTCTCGATAGATCCCAGCCTGACGTTCGACTTAGGTTATCAGGGTTGAAACCCCATAGGTGAATGTTCGCAATGTAATTGCCGGGATACTCCATCCTTTTAGGCCCGATTTTCTTGATTATCGCTAAAATAAACATACTACTCAAAGCACGCAAACATCAAAAGTTTAATGATCTCATTGGAGAGCTATTCCATTGTAGCGACCTTTCTTCTCGGAAGAAGTCCCAGCCTCATCAGCTAAGTGCCCTGTTTTTGAACACCCACGGAGTAATACTTAAATCATAACTAATCTACCGACGGCAACCAACAACTTTTGATTTGTTTTTAAGCAAGTTAGTCTTAGTCTAATTTTTACTTGAGTTTAGAAAAAGTAATCTTAACCATTAAATTTTCATTTATTGCTAGTATAACATACTATAATACGCCATCATTTACATGGACTACAACATCGGCCTGCCTCTGACGAGGATGTAGTGACTTAGTCTGGACGACGGTTTCTTATTGATAAACACTTACGAATGCACTTTTGGCAATTTATTATCTCACTGTGGGGCGTTGTTTTGGAAGAATGCATCATCGGTTGTGAGGCGGCAAGATGCAGTAACAACCTTATCAGCACCACAGTAGTTTATATTATATATATATTTATATATATATATTTTATATATATATTTTCAACTATTTTCCGTAATAGCGTAATATTTTCGTTTTTTAGAAACTCAGTTTTGGCTTGTTGAACTAAGATGAATATTTTCGTTTCCGAAAGAGCTTCTTTTTAGAAAATGTCGGTTTAAAGTTAAAGCAAAATTAAGCACGTTTATTAGTCCAGGGTTAAGAGTTTCTGGGAGAAAAAGCGACAAGTTACACTTATAAGCTTTTAAGATTTCCAAATAATCCTTGTTTAGCATCCTACTTGTAAATAACACTATCATTTCTCGTTCTTCGCAAATTTAAAATCCCTAATAAAAGGATCCGCGAATGCTTAGCTAATAAAATTTGTTCTATTAATGTTTAGGAACAAAGCTAGGGCTCAACACGCCCGACGAGTCAAAAATTTATTGCATTTACCCCAATGGGAAGTCAAAACTGCGAAAAAAAACACTACTTATATATATATTTATTTATTTTTTTGAAATTTTTTAAATTTTTTCAATTTTTTTTTGGTATTTTTGCAAAAATTTTGGTGGTAAAAACAAGATTACGTGACAAAAGGCTGAGGCAAAATCAAAAATCGAAGATTTCCCCCTCATACTAGAATACTAAACATCGTCCTCGATGTTTTGTAAGGGGTACTACGTAAATTAAGGCCCGCCGTTTATTAAGTTGACAAAAGATAAACGTTTTAGTCGTTAGTCGATTAGATTTGGATACTGGATTCCAAAATGAAGCTGTAGGATGTGAAACTCTTGTGGGATGAAGATGGAAAAACTGCGAAACTCGGAGGAGCTTTACAATCGGGAAATCCTGACTTAAAAACATAAAACACACAAAACACGGATTAATGGAGGTGGCCGAACCTCTTCATAACAAGAAAACACTTAGTCATTACTCCATAATACCAAACTGATAAGCATAGGGTGCTCCCACGGGAAGCGCTTGTTTAAGGGTCGCTTGCTTGACCCGATATTCCCCGAATTTACCTGGTCCTTGGGGAAGGTTTGGAGGATCCGGGACAACTCAGTGTATGTCCCCTCCAAAGAATTAGTGTTTCAAACACGTTGACATTCACTTTGAAGTTTGGGCCCGGAGTTTTAGGATAAATGACGGGTGCCTTACGAAAGGACTGGGTAACGGTGAATGGTCCACTTCAACGAGATTTCAACTTGCAGGAGAAATCTTTAAATCGGAGTATAAAAAGGAGAACTTGATCACCAACGTTGAAAACACGGTTTTTGATCTTGGAATCATGGATCCTCTTGGTTTTCTCTTTGTAAATCAAAGAATTTTCATAGGCATGATCACGAAGTTCATTAAGTTCGTTGAGCTGAACTTTTCTATGATCACCCGCGGTTTTGATATCAAAGTTTGTATGCTTAAGGGGCCCAGTAGCTTTTGTGTGCTCCAAACTCAATCGGTAGAGTGATGACATGCTTTCCGATACAAGCTTGTACGGAGTGCACCCGAGGGGTGTTTTGTAAGTTGTAAGGAAGGCCCAGAGAGAGAGTGTAATCCAGGTTTGTCAGACCAAGAGGCACGATTTTGCATATGGTCATTTCAAGAATCTTTTAAACACTATTGGATACCATCAACTTTGCCCACTTGTTTGTGGGTGATATGCGGTGGAGAGATTGATGAGTGACTCGTTATTTAGATGACCTTTGGCAAAATTTGGTATTGCCTAATAATGGGTTTCCGCGATCACTTATGATTGCACGAGGGGCACCAAATCTGGAGAAGAGAGTTTTAAGAAATTTGCAAACAACTCGGGCATCATTGGTGGGGAGCGCTTTCGCTTAAACCCATTTTGATAAGTAATTTCAACTGCAGAGTATATATTTGTTCCCCTGGAGACCGGAGAAACGGCCCCATAAATCAAATGCCCAAATGTTCAAAGATTTCGCCCAACTTGGATAGGAGTTTTGTGGGCATCTCATCACGTGTTGCGAAATTTTGACTTGACGTTGAAAAATGTTAGTCGGCTGGTGACAAAGTCCGATGGGACAATCCTGTTGTTAGATCGGGGCCAAAGAAAATCCTAAATCGAAATCTTTTAGTGGTGTAATTGGCACCGTAGTGTCCCCCGGTTGGGTTACTATAGCAAGCTTTTTTGAGAAGGTCAAAAGCTTCTTGCCCGAAACACAACGCCTAATTACCTTGGTCAGCACTGAGCTTGAATTGAAGGGGCGCGGTCCATAAATAATGTTTGGACATTTTGAAAAAACTTAATTTTTCTAGTTGGGACGAGCATTTCCGTGACAATTGAAGTTCCCCGATGGTAATTTACGAATATCTGCAAACCATGGGGTATTATCATCAACGAAGTGCAACCGATCAAGAGTTTCGTGTTGATAATGTTTCCATGATTTCCTCTGTTCTGAACTCATTTTGGTTGAGGGTTCTCAAGTCTAGAGAGATGGTCGGCTGGGCTAGATTTTCTGCTCCTTTTTTGTCTCGGATCTCAACATCGAATTCTTGGAGCAAAAGGATCCACCGCATTAATCTTGCCTTAGCATCCTTTTTAGCAAAAAGATACTTTATAGCAGAATGGTCCGTGTACACTATGCTTTTGGACAAAATGAGATATGACCGGAACTTCTCAAAAGCGTACACTACGGCAAGTAATTCTTTTTCTGTCGTAGTGTAGTGTGCTTGAGCTTCGGTCATTGTCTTGCTGGCATAGTGAATTGGTTGGAAATGCTTGTTCTTTCGTTGCCCTAGGACTGCCCCAATTGCAAAGTCGCTTGCATCACACATGAGTTCGAAGGGCAAGTCCCAGTCGGGAGCAATCAAAATTAGAGCCTCGGTCAATTTTCTTTTAAGTGTATTAGAAGATTCGATACACTCTTTTAAGGAAGAAAATGGTAGTCTCTGTTTTCATGCATAGTGTGGTCATGGACGGGTAATTTTTGAAAAGTCTTGTTATGAAATACGTCTCAGTAAAAATACCGGCATGCCCAAAGAAAGCTAACGGTCACCTTTGACAGTAGTCGGGGTGAGGGAAGCTTGGCTATACTTCAACTTTAGCATGATCGACCACCTCAATTTCCTTGACTTAGAAATTTTGTGCATTCTGTCAAGAACAATGCCTTCTTTAACCATAAAATGGCCTTTCTCCCAATTTAGGGATAAATTGGTGTCTTCACACCATTTTAACATTTTCTCCAAATGGGATAGACATGTAGAGAAAGAATATCCGAAGACCGAGAAGTCATCCATGGACACTTCCATTGTCTTTTCGATCATGTCATGGAAGATTGACATCATACATCGTTGAAACGTGTCGGGTGCATTGCATAGCCCAAAAGGCATGCGGCGATAGGCGAACGTATTCGTGATGGGCTAGATGAATGTTGTCTTCTCTGACCTTCGGGTCAATAGAATCTGAAAAATAAACGGAAATCATTTGAGGAAACAATAGTTATTGGTTTCCCAGTCTTTCGAGCATTTGATCATGATGGGTAATGGGAAGGGTCTTTTGGGTGGCTTCATTCAAAATTCCTATAGTCAATGCACACTCTCACCCCGTGCTGAGTGGACCAATCGAGTTGGTATCAAATCATTATCATCATTCTTGACGACGGTTGTTTTTATGCCACCTTTCTTTGGTCACAGTGTTACTACGGGCTTACCCATGGACTATCAGAGAGGGATTTAAATAATCGAAGCGTCAAGAGTTTTTCAACCTCTTTTTTGATGACGTCGTGGATCTTTGGGTTGACCCGTATTTAACTCTGAACTATTGGTTCATAGTCCTCTTCCATAAGGATTTTGTGAGTACAAAACTCTGGATCAACACCCTTGATATCGGAGAGTTTCCAAGCGATGGCTCGCTTGTGGGACTTTAGAACCTTGATAAGAGCTGCCTTTTCCTCATCCTTTAAATCTTTCGCAATTATGACGGGCAACTTGTCATCGCCTTCCATAAAAAATGCGTTATTTCTAAATGATGGTGGCAGTCTTAAGTTCAACCTCGGGGAAGGCTCATCAATTGTGATTTAACGGTTTTAGCTTCAACACTTTATGTTCTTTCCGGATTTCCTGGCGCGAATAATTTTTATTGATTCGGGAAGAGGAAGTAATGGTTCACTATTGAGAAGTGCTTCCCAGAATAAGAATGTCACCTTCCGGATCATAGTAAGTAGCATCAATTTCCCGTGAAATTGGCTCGTCATCGATAGCTATAAAAGCATTTACTTCTTCGAGATGAAGGAGAGGAAAATCACTATCCCCGAAGGAGTGTAGTTGTTGTGAAGAATTTGATAACAATTGGATCATAATTGGAGAAGATTACGTATGCCAATGAATCAGAAAAACTGGAACTTCATGCGAGTATTCTTCACTTGCTAATTCAATGATCGTCGATTCCGGTTTGCCGTCATATGATTGTATTAGCTCGTTGTATCTCGAAGTTGGTCCAGACTTGGAATGTGATGGCCTCTTTGCCAACAGAAGGGTTATTTCACCTTCGTAAAACATCTATCAATGCATGGTTGGTCTTTAAGAAACTCCCCGAGAATTAGAGGTACTCGGGGGTCTGGTTCAAAATCTACGACCACGAAATCGGCCGGAAACTGGAACTTTCCCACCATTAAACGGACGTCTTTAGCAATACCGATCGGTTCAGTGATTGAACGGTCTGCTAGATCTAGCGTCATGCAAGTCGGGGTTAGTTCGGGAAGGGAGAGATCTTTCCAGACGGAATGGCGTTGCATGTATTAATCCCAGAAAATTCACATGGAATAAGAAATCGGCCAGGGTCTCCAAGTTTTTTTGGTAACTTGTTTAGGATGACTGCTGAGCAATTCTCGTTCAATGGAGTTCTAGCCATTTCACTCAACTTCTCTTTGTTTCCGATTAAAGTTTTTAGAGTCGAGGCAAATTTCGGCATAAGGGTCAAGGCATCCGTAAAGCTAATTTTGAAACTCAAATCTCTAAAGATTTCATAGAATTTCTCAATTTGATCGTTAGCTTTTTCACGGCGCCTTTCATCATTTCTTCTTGAAGGAAATGGAATTGATGTTTGTTGGTTAGGCATTGGAGCACTAACGGGATCAACAACGGGCTCGGAAGTTGGATTTTGAGATTGGACTTGAACTACCGGAGGTTGGACGTCTTCGGTGCTTCCGTTATTAGTAGGAAGCATTGTGTCCTTTGTAACCTCGGTATCACGATTCTTCACTTTCGGAGGAGAAGATGAAGTAGAATGTATCGCGGGTCCTTGATATGCAACACCACTTCGGGTAGTGATACCTTTCAAATCTTCCTTCGGGTTGGTAATGGTGTTACCTGGAAGAGTTCCCGAACCTAAAGTAGAGGCGGTGTTCATTTTGATAAATTTACGTAGCTATCAAAATCGGTCTTAGACACACCTTGTGTCTGAGGAGCGGGAGCTTGGTAAACAGGAGCTTGATAAGTTGGGGGTTGATTAACCTGGGGTTGATAAATTGGTCCTTGACTGAAATTATTACCCCGATTTTGGTTAAAATTGTTCCCCCGATTTTGGTTGAAATTGATCCCCCGATTTTGGTTGTTTTGATGGTTTTGCATAGGTGGAAAACCGGGAGGTCGAATTTGGTTTGCAACCATTGGTGGTCGGGCACTGGTATTCCCTTGATTGAAATTAGCCGCAGCGGCTTGAGAGACGTAAGCTTGAATGTTGTCATGATAAACATTGCCATCGGTGGCGGGACAACTTTGATATGAATGAGCTCCACCGCAAGTCACACAACTTTCCTCGACCGCTTTTACGGACGCGGGAGTTTGGTGAGCGGGAGCTTGGGATTGATTTTTCTTATCAAGGAGCAGTGCTTTGACCATATCTTTGAGTTCGGAGACATCGGGAGAGATACCGGAGGTGGAAGTGCTTGTACTCACTTTAGCAACAACCGGTCTGCTCCGTGGATGGAGAATTTTGGAAGCATAAGCTTAACCGACGTACTCGGGACGTTCGGGAACTTCATCGTAGAAGTGATCTTGTTGAAATAACAGATGTGAGCATGAGAGTCTTCTTGATTTTCAATTGGTTCTACAAGATTGAATGGTTCAACAAAAGTCGGTGGGACTTGTTGTTGTTGACGGTTAAAATTACGAGATTGAGAACGAGTGCGCATGCCCTAAAATATAAAAAGAAAATTTATACTAATTTTTTTCTTTTTTCTTTTTTATATTTTTTTTGGTTTTTCAACAATGTATTCACAATGTATTTTAATAACAGACAATGAGATAAGACACTTAAACCTAATAATCA
>BQNB010015169.1:7350-71306 GCA_026074375.1 Tanacetum coccineum | reverse complement strand
TTCATAGGAGGCGATGAAGTATACAAGTTCTGTGATGAGACTCTTACAGATGTTCGATACCAATTGGCAAACATGCTCAGATTGAATCAAGTTAGACAGAGGTATGAGTATTTGTATGACAGAGAAAAAGATTGAGGCAGTTCTCAAGGAGAGAAGACATATGCGAAGACTGGATGTTTATGTTGGTGGAAGACCAAGGACCGAAGACATTAGATTATTTGTAAGGCCTGAGTGACCATCCCTCAGGGGGAGATTGTTAGGAACATTGAAAGTCTCGATCTCTTAGTCATTATTTACATTAAGTTGTAACTTGTATCCCACATCCCTTCCAAGAGTAAACTCGTATGCATTCCTTTTCCTAAAAAAGGAAGCTTAGGAAGAAGGGAGTGGGTTGGTGAAACTAACATTCCATGCTATGCTTAATTATTCTCTAATCTCTTTCTCTCTCTAGTTTCCACCAAGTCCTTTCTCGCTCTAAAACTATAGATTATATTGTGTGATTAATTTTATATGTATTCTACATCTAACGAGAGCCACCAGCAGAAAAAGAATCAAGAACAAGTAACCTTTTAAACATTAGCATTAATCATTAGCCATGGCAAGATCAATGATTGATAATAAATAAAACAAGCAGGTTCAGAGGTGAGTTAGGGATTTCATCCGCCAAATCAGACAACAAAACCTAGACAGAATTATCACTACCAAAAATGAATAAAGACCGTATAACGATTAAAAGAAACGCGTTAGTGATTACCCATAATAAGATAATGACTGCTGATGGATGATTTAGACAGCTTTAGATTCGAACTATGGTTAACAGTCACCAAATCACCATGGGGAGGGAGAGAAGTTTTAATATCTCCAAAACTGTTAATCGTTAAGCAAAAAAATATATATATCCTATCACGAAGAGTATTTAATTATATTTTTATAGATATGCACTTTGAAATACTTTCGACAGACTAATTTTTTCATTTTTTCACATTTTCTACGTTTTTTTATAACCCGGGTGTCCGACTTGACATTGCAAGCCGACTATACCCAGGTCCGACTATCCTTTTGGATAGCCCGAAGTCAAGGCAGGTGAACCTCCGTGGCCAATGGGGGATTAATTTTCTCCTCAAGGTTCGAACCCAATACCTCTAGGCACTTCTCATCCTAAAGGCTAAGCCCTTACCGCTGGGTCACCCCCATTGGTTTTTGTTTTTTTACGTTTTTCTTCGTTGTTGAAACTTGCATGAGAAATCGCATGTGATTAAACACTAATTTGAATATTCTAATAAAATCACATGTGATATTAGTGTTAAATCACATATGATATTAGTGTCAAATCACATATGATGTGTAATTTTCATGAAATCTACCTACTATATAAAAGAAGCTTTATAAGAACTCATCTTGAAGCATAAATTATAAAAAAATGACACCTGTACCAGCAAAAATAATCAAAGGCTACCCTTCAATCTAGCCTTTAGCATTTACTCCCACCCAAAACAAACAAAAACTAACCTAAAAAAATAACCGCCAGCTATTGATGATGGATGCAACAATCCAATCAATTCGTTCTCCGCAAAAAATCCCCCAAATCAACCTATCCCCCATAATCATCCTCCCAGTAATATCACCAAATCGCATTAACAACATACAGTTGTGTTGGGTTCAGTTCCTGAGCCCTTCAATCTTTCAGTAGATTTAAACATAAAATCCTCTAAGTATTACTCAAGCTGAAGTCTTTCAGCTTGAGTCGCTGAAGGTTCTTCAGCGTCAGCTCTTCAGGTCCTTAGAAGAATGGGAAGTATCTTCACTTTAGTTTATGCAGTGGTACAGAAACTAAAGAAGGTTTTTGGTAAAAGCTTCAGTTCAGCTTGGTTGACAATTCTAAGCTGAACGTTGTCTATCTCCTTAACAGAAGTTAAAACGTGTTGTTTTACTTCTAAAAGGTTTACAAGGCGGGAAAAGATTGCTTTATTTCAAAAGGAATAAAGCAATCTCCTTAGGAAAGTAACTTCTAAAAGTTGGTATATAAGTACAACAACTTTCCTCAAAGGATAGTACCTAGTACTAAGAAAGCAAACGTGCATTAAATGGTAGTTCAACCACCCATTTAATGCTTGCCACGTAGTCTAGGTTAAAATTGTAAACCCTAATCCATTTGCCTATAAAAGGAAAGGGATTCTCAGAGTAAATGTTATCTCTTCCAGTTAATGTGAAACACATTGAAGAGTTCATTTATCTTTCAAACAAACTGAATAGAAACTGCTGAAGCTGAAGCTTTAGTTCTAGTCGAATAGTTTGTTTTCTTATTTCTCATAACTTTGGTTAGAGAATAAGTTCGAAGGAGACAACACCCCAATTATCATTCAACCACCTTGCTATTCCTCAAGCAAGGTGTGTCATAGATTCTTTATTTGATTCTAATAAAAACCCATACGTTGAAATGTATTTATGTGTGTTTTAAACTTGTTCTTTATATTCTTCATATATATTTGTTTAAAACTCACTTTATTGCCATGGAATTAGATTAGTTTAACTTAATAAACCTTATATCAGATTATAAGGGACCAACAAGTGGTATCAGAGCCTTCTGGTTTATAAAATCCCTTTAAAAGGATATATAAAAAGGCTCAAAGATTTTTAAAATCAAGATCCATTTTAAATGGCAGCAGTAGAAGTAACACAAACTCTTGAATACAGGGGTGGCTAGTTAAATGCCGTTCCTGTACTAGAAGTGGAAAATTTCACCAACTGGAAAAAGAGGTTTATGTGCCACATCTTTGGCACTGAACCTCAATTTGAAAATATCATCAAAAATGGTCCTTTTATCCTCATGACAGGTGTTCAAAGGAAGCTAGAAGGAAAATGGACTACAAATGAAAGAAAGGCTGCTAACTTAGATCAGCGACTCAAAAGTCTCATCATGTCTGTCCTTCCAAATGACCAAATGAATTCTGTCATAAAATGCTTAACAGCTAAATCAACCTGGAATGACTTGATACTGTATTATGAGGGCCCTTTTGATGTGAAAGAAAGTAAGGTCATGGACCTGAAGTTGTGCTATAACACCTTTAAATTCAAAGAATGTGAATCTTTAACACAACTTTCACCAGATATAAAGCCTTGATGAATGAGTTAGTAAATGATGGCATCACACTTTCAAAGCTTGAAATAAATACTGGTTTTATAAATGGGTTACCAAATAAGTGGCTAAGTTTCTGCCAAAGTCTCAGAAACACAAATCATGTGAAAGATTCTGAGCTGCTTCTCTATTTGGTAAACTCAAATATGAAGAAAACCTAATAGACAGCATTTATGAGACTGAAAAGAACAAATCTCTTGTCTTTGCAACACCTTTTTCAACTCCCTTCATCTCTACCACTATTGTCCAGGACTTTCACAATAGTCCTGATGATGAAGAGGATACAAGAAGCCGTTATGAGTACCTAAATGACCTAGAAGAAGAATATCAAGCAAGAGCACTTTTAGCCAAGTCTAAAATATTTTTCAAGAAGGGTACTCAAAGGTTCAGCAGTGCAAAAGCAACTGACCAAACTGAATGCCACAAATGTGGCAAGAAAGGTCATTTTGCAAGAGACTGTTGGTCAAAAGCTTCAGTTCCCTCATATCAATCACCCTTTCAACCAAAATCTCTTAATTTCTCTCAGCACAAACCAAAACTAAGGCCTACGATGGACTTTAAAGCTAAATACAACAAAGTTAAGGCTAAACTAGCTCTCCTAAGTTCAAGTGCTTCATTTTCCAAAGCCGCAACTATTAAGAACAAAGGTCTCATTGCTGAAGTCTATGAATGAGATGAAGAATAAGTGTCATCAGATGACAATGAGATGGTGGAAGTTAAAGTACTCATGACACTTGCTGAAGAAAATGATGCTGTCAACAAAGAAGGCGCCAGAAATGGTGAATGGATGAAAATCTCTATGAGAAAGGTACACATTCTTCTTGAAATGAAAGATAATGATGATAGAAAAACCTATCTAGATTATTTTTCTATGGATCTAAATTGTGTTGAAGAACAAAGAGATAATCTTTTGTCAAAACATAGAGATCTTGTTCATGAACTAAATGAATGCAAAGAACAACTTTTAGTATTAAAACAAGCAAAACTTAATTTTCTTACCATGCAGCATGTAAACACTGAGATTCTCAAAGAGAATAAAAACTTAAGAACATGACTGAAAGAGATAACAGCAATCACTAAAACATGGCTTAACAGTTCTATCAAAGTAAATCAGTGTATCAGTGAACAAATCCACTCTCAAAAAAGAGAATTATGGGAGTTGATCAACTCATTGAAGATCCCTCCAGTTCTGGGCAAAAAGACCATGTCTTTGTAAAATCCTCAACTGATGACACAAAAGTGTCCATACCTGGTGTTGAAAGACCCTGGTTGTCTGAAGCTGAAGGTTTTATTTTGCCAAATCATAATAATGGTAGGATATTCCCAGCTGAGTCACAAAGAAACGCTACTGATCCGTCAGTTGTTGTCACTAAATCTTCAGCGACTAAGTATGATTCAGCTGATGAATCTTCAATCTGTAGCACCCCTCTTCCTCCACTGAAGAAGTTGGATGGTGCTAAACCTACTTCTGGATCAAAGAATATTAAATCATTTTAAGGTCAAAATCCACATTCAAAGCTGAAGCTTTTAAAGGTATCAAAATAAATGAACCATCGTCAGCTCCTATTAAGGGTAACAAAAGCTCTTTAGCTTAAAAAGTTAACTCAGCTCCTGCTGGTAAATTAAAGAGTGTGAAAATCAAAGATGATCCTCCTTTGGCTATTGTAATAAAAGAACTTAACGACCTAAAATTACAATTTAGCAAGAATCAGTCATCTTACTCCAGAAATAATCAACAGGTTCCACAAAATGCACTTCAAAACAAATACAAAACACAATTCAAAAAGTGTTATGACTTATGTGGCCTAAACTATCATCTTTTAGAGAATTGTTACAAGGTTTTGTTTTGTAAAAAATGCGAGAGAACTGATCACAGAACCTGTGATCATGCTGAATACATTTCCACCATGAACATGTATCAGGATCTCAAAATTTTGGGTAGATCTTCTTCAAGATCTCATATCAAAGACCATCAAAACGCTTCTTTCTACCTTGCACACACTGTGGATGTATAGATCATTTATCTAATGAATGTTTATACTATCCCGTATGTAGATTATGTGGAAGTTATGACCATGACACAAATGGTCATAACAGGATTATATCTCTAAAAAAAGAGAGATCAATCCAAGAAATCCTCAACATGCCTTCAAAAGATGTAAAGCTTGTGGTAGCTCAACTCATACCACAACTGATCACTATGATATTAATTGGTTCAAAAGAGGTGAAGCACTTCAAGCCAAAAAGGCTAAAGCTCTAAAATCAACTAGGGCTGAATCATCTAATGCTAACATATCCAAGACTTCCACTAGAAGGTGGGTTTCGAAGCAAAACTAACCATTCTAAACGTATTTGTGCAGTGTGACATCAGGAAGCCCATCTGGTACCTCGATAGTGGATGCTCAAGGCATATGACTGGTGTCAAGAGTTACTTGCACACATATGAGGAACAACCAAGACCTAAAGTGGTGTTTAAAGATGACCCAACATGCGTCACTGAAGGATATGGTTCAATCAAATGTAATGGTATAGTTTTCACATATAGTAGCATTGTGGTATGATTTTAAATACATTTATATTAGATCAGTCAACTTTGTGATGCTAAGTATATTGTTCAGTTTGATGAGAAAAGTGTGGAAACTAGAAGGGGGGGGGAGGTCTCGCTCTAATTTACAGGTTTGTTTTTGTTTTATAAGTTTGCTTTCAAAATACTTAGATTCGAGTTGTATGTTCAACTAATCAACAATATGAATCAACAATGTAAATATCTAAACTAATACTAAATAACAATCACAACAATATAAAGAGAGATAAGAGTAGGAACAACCAAGACACCATGATTTATTAGTGGTTCGGCTACGAACTCTTCTTCGCCTTACTCCCACTCATCGGTTAGCCTACTCGAGGGAAAATCAAAAAAGTTTACACGTTGTTATGTTATTTTCTGACACTAAGCTAATGTCGTATCCTAAATCTTAGATAAACCAATTTCACCATTCACAAACAACTATACACTCACAAGATGTTGACTATCAAATTTTACAACAGAATACATATTTACACAAGTATATTTACAATAGAGATTTGATACTTAGAAGATTGAGAGGAGAGTTCCTAATAACAATTCATTTCTTGGTGAATACGAATGTTCTTCTCTTGCACTTGATAGAGAGGAGAGATGAGAAGAAAAGATTAGATCACTTGAAACAAGATCAAAAGATGTTAGTGATCAAAAGATTTAGAGAGAGAAAGAAGGTTTTTAGAGAGAGAAAGTTATCTAAAAAATTCATGCAAAGAGGTTTGTTTTTTAGCTGAGAATGGAGCAGTATTTATAGGCAGGAAAATTGACGGTAACTGAGGCGGTCTTATGCTGGTCCCGATATGTCTGGGGGCTGCCCAGAACTATAAGGGGACCACCGGTAGACTAGCTATTGTTTTTGTCTTTTTGTGGGGAAGGTTAATTGTGGAACCTTCCATTTTGGGGGGAAAATTTAAGTTTTAAATAAAACTTTTCTTTTAATTAGAAAATATTTTGTATGTTTATTTTTTTGTGAAAATACTTTTGTAAAAATATGATGGTTAAGAGAAAAATATTTTCTTGATCACTAATCATGCTTAATGATTTGTTTGTCCATACCTTAAGTGATTACTAATCTTAGAAATGGAATTTTACGATTAATAATTTGTAAACGTTTATTTTTATCGCATATGTTTTTATATTTTCTTATTATCAAAACATTGAAAGGTCGAAAAATACAAATAATATTTTTAGACATTATTTGTATTAACAATCTCTCCCTTTTTGATGATGACAAAATATAAACTCATTTTGAATAAAATTAAAGGTTTTAAATTATTAATGAGTTTTCATTCCATTTCTCTCTCTTTTTGTCAAATTCAAAAAGGATGATCGTCGAATTGTTGTAGAAAGAAAGAAGTCGACGATATCAAGACTTCCCCTTGATGTATGCTCCCTCTCGTTTGGGCATCAAGGGATCGATCTTACAAAAATTGTTTGCTACAAAAGAAAGTTAGAGGTACAAGTGCAAGACAATATATTCCCAACTAGTAGCATTATAGCAATTGATGCAAGTTAAACCATAAAGTAATTTCAGTCATTACTTGAGAAACTCATACAAGAAGCATACTGCATCCAAGGAAAATAAAACTAAGACTTAACAAAGAAACATTCATTCATACAATACACCACAAGCTAAACATACTGTTAATACAAATAATGTCTAAAAACATTATTTATATTTTTTGACATCTCAATGTTTTGATAATAACAAAATGTGAAAACGTTTACGATAAAATTAAACGTTTATAAATTACTAATCATAAAATTCTATTTCTAAGATTAATCACTTAAGGTATGGATAAACAAATCATTAAACATGATTAGTGATCAAGAAAATATTTTCCTTAAACCTTACATTTCTACAAATGTATTTTTATAAAAATATAAAAACAAAATATTTATTCATTAAAAGAAATGTTTTATTAAAAACATAAAAATTTGAAATTCAAAATTTCCCCCCAAAATAGAAGGTTCTATAACAGATACAATCTTCACCACAAAAGGACAAAAAAGGGAGCAGAGTCTAGTGGTGGCCCCCTTTTAGGGTTGGAGGCCCCCTTATATATAAGGGACCGCTGGGACCACCACCAGCAACGGTCATTTTTTGTCCCCTATAAATACTGGGCCATCCCATTTGAAAAACAAAACCTCTTGCCATGAATTTTCTCAGATCCATTTTTCTCTCTTCTTCCTTTCTTTCTAAAACACATATCTTGATCACTAACATACCTTGATTTTGTTTCAAGTGATTAATTCTTTCTTCCTCCCTTCTTCTTCTTCTTCTTCTTCTAATCAAGTGCAAGAGAAGAACAATCGTATTATTCTATATACGAATTGTTATCAAGTGATCTCTCTCTTCCTCCTCAAGATCACAAATCTTCATTACATATATTTAGTGTTGTTGTGTAAATTGGATTGTGTGTAGATCCAAGTGTGTAAATTGTGTAATACGGCAAAAGATTTTCAACCCATTATTCAAAATCCGGAAACCAAACTTAATGAGGTTGTCCCTTTTGAAAAACAAACTAATGATCTTAAAAGAAGGCTTATGAAAAATAATGAAGCCAAAATGGTTATTTACAATGCTTTGCCTAGAAAAGAATATGAACGAATTTTCATGTGTAATACGGCAAAAGAAATTTGGAAAACTTTGTTAATCACCCATCAAGGTAATAGCCAAGTTAAAGATAATAAGATCGACCTTTTGGTTCAACAATATGAACAATTCGTCATTTCCGAAGATGAATCTATAAGAATAATGCTTTTGCAGATTTAAAACTATTATTACTATCTTAAAAGCTTCTTGATGAAGGTTTACTCTAGTAAGACTACTGTAAGGAAGTTTCTTATGCTCACATCATAACTGAAGAGTAAAGTCACAACGAATGACAGTCAAAAGCCTTAACATCACTATCTCTTATGAGCTCATTGGAAACCTCAAAGTCCATGAGATGATCATCAAGAAAGATTCTGAAATAGTTAAAGAAAAAGTTGAAAGGAAATCTCTTGCTTTAAAAGCTAAGAAAGAATCTAGTGATGAAGAGTGTTCCGACCGGGGGGGCCGTAGTAGAAGACAAGATACGCATGGCGGTAAGAGACTTCAAGAAGTTCTTTAAGAGAAGATGTAGATTCGTGAGACAACCTCGGAACGACAAAAAGACCTTTCAAAGAAGCCGAGACGACAAAAACGGCAAAAGTGAAAGGAAGTGCTTTAGATGCGGAGATCCAAATCATCTTATTGGAGAATGTCCACAAGCAACGAGAGAAAGAACCTAAAGAGCATTATGGTTGGAGTATCTTGAAGCGATAGCGGTGAAGCAGATGGTTGTAAAGATACAAGAGAAAGAGGGGGGGTGGGGGGGGGGGGGGGGGAAAGGAAGGAAAAGACCATGTCTGTAGCTTCAAGCACCAAATGATGTATGTTCTGAATCTCCTACTTATTGATGAAAAACTCATCAATTGATGATTTAGCTTTAGCAGTGAATATGATAAATTATGCTAAATAAGTTAATGATAATCATCTAAGAAACAAAAGGTTAAAAGCTATTAGAAATAGTTTAGAAAATAGCTAAGAATTAAAAGTTAAGATTAAATCCACACTCGAGAAAAACAAGGGAGTTATACTCGATTGTGCAAAAGTGAGTCATACACTTAAAATTAAAAATGAAAAGCTCAAAGAAGAATCTACAAGATTTAATAATTTAAAAGAGTACACATTGCTTGACATGAAATGTTATAGTAATCAAAAACCCTCAGGTGATAAATTGGTTTTAGGGTTTAATTCAATTTAAGCATCATCTATGGAACTAAGAAATAAAAATTGTGAAAGCTCAAAAAAAGAACGTGTTCTGATGGAAGTCCTATAATTATAGGGGCCCCCTTAATGAATCCGGCGGCCCCCAAAATAAATATGGACCGCCCCCATTACACCTGAGGAAAAAATCTGAGAAAACTGAACTTTTCAAAAAATCCAAATTGGGTCCTAACCAAAACACATAATTGAAAGAAAGTCAAAGTTCCCGTGCTAGTCGACATGAAGTTATTAAACAATTCTATAAGCATTTTCAAAACCCGAGTTGACGTTTTGAAACTAATTTTAGATATAAAACTTCACCTCCTAGAAGAGTCGAATATATAAATATTCTTGTCCTAAAACACCACAACCTAAAAGACATTTGGTCGACAAAACCAAATCGCATGGAATTACCCCAGTAACTTGGAACACTTACCACATCAAAGTTATATCCATGGGAAATGTGTCTTCATTCTCACATCCTAAACAATAGCATCAAATGTAACGGATGTTTCGCACTAACAACTTATGACCCATGAGATATTGGGGACCAAAGTGGGGGGGGGGGGGGAGTTATTGTCTTATATAAATAGATATGCCTTGGAGTCGATTTGGAGCCCGACGAATGGATCAAGGATAGCGGATGTTCTAAACATATGACGGGCAACCGAAAGCTCTTCTCCACTTACAAGGCATACAATGGAGAGCTAACGTTATTTTTGGTGTCAATCTTCGCGTAACACATTTAAAGTACGATTTCTAATGACTCGCTAAATAGATAATTGTTGAACATGTTGATAATCGATGATTCAACATGCAAAGTATAGGACAAATATGTGATAATAAAGTGTAGAGTAACTTTTCTGAACATGATAGTGAAATGCACTAAGGACGAAAATGTGATAGGTAGAAGGTATTAGTAAGAAGGCTTATATATGAATAAATTTAAGAAAAGCCAAGAGATCAAAATTGTCTAGCAACAATTGATAAAATATCCACATTGTGTCATAGGAGATTATGGTCATGCAAATATGCGTCTCATTTAATCGTTAGCTTTTAAGGAATTAGTTAGGAACCTACCTAAGCTTAAGTTTGATTAACATTTTTGTGATGCTTGCAAAATTGGAAAACAAGCTCACGCTAGTCACAAAGCAATAAGGTAGTCTCAACAACTAAATTGCTTAGAACTCTCCATATGGATCTTTTTGTCCATCCACCGTACGGAGCAAGAGGAAATTGTTACAGCCCTAGTCATCAGTAGATGACTACTCAGGTATACTTGACTAGATTTCTAAGAATAAAACAAAGCTTTCGATCAATTCAAAATATTTAGTAAGAAAATCCAAAATCATTAGAGATGAACGAATATTGTCAAAAAGAACCGACCTCCGGTAGAGAATTTGATAATGAAGTGCATTATGGAGAGTTTGTAATGCAAATGGTTTATAACTCACAACTTCTCAAGCTCCACGCACTCATCATCAAATGGCGTGGTTGAAAGGAAAAAATAGACACTTCCAATAAATGAGTAGAACAGTGGTGAAGTTGAAAACAAGTAAATCGTTACCACAAAAGTTTTGGTGTAACGCCGTAGATTACTTCAGAGTGTTTGGAAGCAAGTGCTTAATTTTAAACACTAAATACTACCTTACAAAGTTTGACCCAAAGTCATACAAAGGTTTCTTTTTAGGTTACTCCCAAAATAGTAAAGCCAACATCATCCTTAATAACATACTAGGAAAGTCAAAGAATCACTCAACGTGACATTCGATGAAACTCTTCTACCCTCTAAGACATCACCCTTGGTGGATGACGACTTAGATGAAGAAGAAGCAATTAAGGTTACCGAAAATAAAAACCTAGAAAATGACGTTGAGGATGAAACTTTAGAGATTGACGAAATAGTCAATATTAAGGAATCTAGGAACCATCCCCTAGAAAATGTCATAGGAAATCTCAACCAAAGAACCCTTAGATCACAAGCCCAAAACCAAAGTAACTTTTATTGTTTTATCTCTACCATAGAACCTAAGAATGTGAATAAAGCCTTAGGAGATAAAAGTTGGATAGTCGCCATACAAGAAGAATTAAATCAATTCATTGCTAACGACGTTTGGGAGTTAGTTCCACAACCTAAGAATATGACAATTATAGGAACTAAGTGGATGTTTAGAAATAAGTTAGACGAGAACGGTGTTGTTTCTCGAAATAAGGCTAGATTAGTTGCTCAAGGATACAACCAACAAAGAGCGGCATCGATTTTATGAACTTATGCCCCGGTTGCTAGACTTGATTCTATTAGGATTTATTATCTATGCTTGCGCCTTATATTTATTAAATTATTCCAAATGGATGTAAAAAAGTGCATATCTGAACGGTTTATAACAATGAGAGATGGTATACTTGGCACAAACCACCTGGATTCATTGATTTCGAAAAACCAGATCATGATATAAATAAAATAAAAAGAAAGCTTTAAATGGTCTTAAAACAAGCACCCAAAGGCTTGGTATGATAGATTAAAATATTTACTTATAACATGAATATAAAATGGGAAATGTAGTAAACACTCTTTTTTACTAAGAAGTAAAAGTTCAAACTCATCATTGTTCAAATAGATGTCGATGACATTAATTTGGTTTGACTTACAAGACATGTGTGATGAATTCTGCCAATAATGCAAGACGAGTTCGGATGAGCATGATGGGTAAACTTAAACTCTCTCCTTGGAATGCAAATTAAAAAAATGGAAGGACGGGTAATATTCTTTAATCAATACAAAGTAAGGGAGTGGAGGGTTAGTCATAAAAGAACTGAATAAGAAATATGGTCTAAAAGACTTAAACCAATGAAAACCCCCATGTCCATCGATACTAAACTCACGGAAGACGTAGAGTGTAATTCGGTAATAGTACCAAGTTTCGAGACATGATAGGTTAGTCTATTAAACCTAACGGCCAGTAGCCCGTATATCATGTTTATGTTCTGGCCTTTGTGCCCGCTTCCAAGAGGATTCGAAAACCTCTCACCTTGAAGCGGTTAAGCGTATCTTCTGATACATTAAAGGCACTACGCACTTAGGATTATGGTATCCTAAAGGGACCGACATAGAAACCATAGTATATGCCGACTCTGATCTTGCGAGAGATTATATGGATAGGAAGAGCACTAGCAGTATTTGTACGTTCATGGGATGTTGTTTAACATCTTGGTTCTCGAAGAAACTAACCGCTCTTGCTAGAAGCAAAACTGAAGCCGACATGACAAAAGTGCCGGAAAGACATGTCAACATCACTATGGATGAAAATAATCTCTCATAACGACTAGACGAACGACTCGACGACTTCCCATCATGGCGACCAACAAGGGCGCGATGACCTTTAGCAAAAACTTGGTGCAACTTTCCTCGTACCAAACACATCGAAATCTTACCACATTCTCTTGTAATAATGTCTAAAATGGCATGTCTCAATCGAAAAAGTACCGTCTGTCGACAACATTGCCGACATTCTCACTATAACCTCATAAACGAGAATCGTTTAACAACGACTGCCATTGTTTAGGAATGATGGAACACATTCCATAAATCATATTAAGTACGCTTCTCATTCTTCTATTTCAATTCTAGTCCGTGTTCCATTCCGTGTCGTGACAACTTAAAAACTTCATCCGAAGTACTTTAAGCATGTTTAATTCGCGAAATGCAAATTAAATTGTCACTCCTCTTCGTGAAATTTTTGTCAAAAATAAGTTCAAAATTACTGCCTGAGGGCGGCCCCCATATAGGCGGCCCCCAATATATTTGGGACCGCCATCAGTAGGCCATATTTTGGACACTTAACCAAAAATTTTCTCAAAACACAAAAACAAACACTCCTTTACCTGATGGTGCGACGAACATGACCCAAAACATACCAAAACTCAAAATCAATCATTAAAACTTCAATTGAAGATCAAATCAACACTAATAATCAATCCTAATATCACAAAGATCATCAATTGTAAGTCATTTCATCTATTTTCTTTCAATTTGAGTCTAGGGTTCATGATGAACACCAAAAATCAAAATTAGGGATTTTCGATTTTTCTTTCAATTTTGTGCAATTAAGAGTACTAGGATACAATGTATAACTAATATGCTTTTTATAGATATAGGATTTGCATACATTAGTGAACTTGTTGAAAAATTAATTTCGAACCAAAACCCCAATTTTATTTTCAAATTACTCACGTTAGGAACATCATAAAATTGTTGTTATGCATTGTCAATACAACCTAAAAACATTTTCAAATACATGCATAATGACCTCATGAACAAATTTCGAGATACATAATTCATATGTATTTTTCGACTTGATGAGGTTTGATTGGTTGATGGATTTTTTGATGGTGCATTTGGAGGAGTTGGAGATGAAGAAGTTGTTGTAGGAGAAGGTGTGGTGGTGACATCTTCATAACTAGAAATGTTAACAAATAGTTGTCTAGGAGGGATTATGGTTAGTTAATTTTCTTGAAAGAGTTAGAAAAGGAGGCTTGAGTGGAATCTATGGTAGGATGGTTTGAAAAAGATGAAGATGATAAGAAAAGTAGGATGGATGACTTATTTAATTAGGAAGCATAGGATTGAAGTGGCGAAGCAGGAGGATTAAGATGATAGATTTCAAAAGTGGTTTAGTAAAATGCAGAAAGTTTAGCTGGGTCTAGAGAAGAGAATAGTCAACTGCACAGAAACTCAGTTAGTCATAGTAAAATTTCCGTGACTCTGATGGTGGTCTTAGATATATTAGGGGGCCGTCCAGTATTTATGGGGGGCGTTTTCTGGAATAACAAGATTTTTTCCAGTTTTTCAATTTTTTATAAAATATGTCCAAAAAAGGTTTCCTAAAGACACCCTTTTGCAGTCAATCCTATTTTACCAGGGATCATCTAATATTTAATAATCGAATTCACAAAATTGACTATCCTAAATTCTATCAAAGAAGCACATATAGGTATATAAACTAAGAGATAATCATGCATAATATAAGTAGCCATATTGTATCAAGGTGCATGCATGAATAATGACTAAGAGAAGTTATACACGGGCTAAAGTAAACTAGATGATAGTCAAAGTAATAGTACATAGCAATAATAATAATAGTATGTATGTCTTAGCATAGTAAGGTGGACAAATATCTTAGCATATTAAGATGTAAAAATATCTCAAACATGTGTTGAGGTAGTGATCAATTGCTAACTCAGGAAAGTCGGACACAACTTGTTTGAGCAATCTAGTCAAAAGCATTCCATAAGGTAAGAGTTTCTTAGGTTTGTTTCGAGTCTTTTCCATTCTTTTGAGAATGAAAAATGCTAGATTATATGGAGTGGAGGTTTCAATGCAATAAAGCATATGACAAAGACAAGTGAAGACATGATCTTGATGACCTCCCAAGCAAATGGCATTCTCATGAATGATATCAACCCATGGTTTCATATGAGGTTGAATCTCGTTGGATAAAATTTCATTTTTATATATGACAATGGTTTTCTTGTTTTTGGTATGAGTGACTTGACCTTGTCGAGGAACTTGAATAAGAGACTTAATGACATTTAGAGAAGGAGGAGTGGTTTAGTAATGACCTTTACTTGGAACACTTATTGACAAGTAGTCGAGTGACCACATGTCGGTGTGTGACACTTGACCTTTGAAAGGAATTTTTTAAGATTTGACCGAATTCACCAAGAGTGAGTGAGAATGACTTATTTTGTATGACAAAATTGACCACAAAATTACCCTTGGAGTTATAGTCAAACGTGAGTTGACTATAAAACTCGAGAACAAAACGAGGAACAATTTGTTCGTTTATGTTCAACAAACAATCAAAACCAATTAATCTAAACTTAGCATGGATATGACTCATGTTTTCAAAGTTTTGACTCACAACCCTGCCCTCATGAAAGTACCATTTTTCAGGGCTTGCAATGGTGTTTCTTAATGGTTGATTGAATTCATTTGATATGAGTGGGATGTAGTTACGGGTCTTTTGGTGATCTAATCTGGTGATTCGAGGCATTGTCACCAAGAATGAAAAAAATATTATGGTCACGTTTTATAGTCTCGTACTTGTAACATTTTATTCACAATGTTTCTAGTGTGTGTCTAAATGTGACAAATGTGAAGTAACGATTAACTCGACCTAAAATTAAAATCCTAAGAGTTAACCCAAATGCTCCTTAATTTAATTTTGCTCATCCAAACATGTCAAAAAATACATATGAATTATGTTTCTCGACCTTTGTTCATGAGATCATTATGTATGTGTTTAAAAACGTTTTTAAGTTGTATTAACAATGCATAACAACAATTTTATTATGTTCCTAACGTGGGTGATTTGAAAATAAAATTTTATACATTATATCCTAGTAGTCCTAGTTGTACCAAATTGAAAGAAAAATGAAAAATCCCCAATTTCAATTTTTGTGTTCATCATGAACCCTAGACTCAAATTGAAAGAAAATAGATGAAATGACTTACAATTAATGATCTTTGAGATGTTAGGAATGATTATTGATGTTGATTTGGTCTTCAATTAAGGTTTTTATGGTTGGATTTAAGTTTTGGTATGTTTTGGGTCGTGTTCGTCGCACCAGCAGGTAAGGGGGTGTTTGTTTTTCAGTTTTGAAAATTTTTGGTTAAGTGTCCCATTTTGTGTCTTGCTGATGGCGGTCCCATATTTACCTGGTGGTCCCAAATATATTGGGGGGGTCGCCCTCAGGCAATGATTTTGAACTTAATTTTGACGAAAATTTTGCAAAGAGGAGTGACCTTTTAATTTGCATTTCGTGAATTAAACATGCTTAAAGTACTTCAAATGAAGCATTTAAGTTGTCACAACACGGAATGGAACACGGACTAGAATTGAGACAGAAGAAAAAGAATCGGACTAATATGATTTATGGAATGTGTTCCATCATTCCTAAACCAAGATGTAGATAGTTAAACGATTCACGTTTAAGGGGTTTAGTAAGAATATCGGCGATGTTGTCGGCGGACGGCACTTTTTCGATTGAGATATGTCCTTTCTAGACATTATTACGAAGGAAGTGGTGACGTATTTTGATGTGTTTGGTACGAGAATTTTGCACCGGGTTTTTGCTAAGGTCAATCGCACCTTTGTTATCGCACATGATGGGAACGTCGTCGAGTCGTACGTCGTAGTTGATGCCTTTCTGGCGCTTACATATTCGGCTTCGGTAGTAGATATAGCAAGAGCGGTTTGTTTCTTCGAGAACCAATAGGTCAAACAACATCCCACGAACGTACAAATACCGCTAGTGCTCTTTCGGTCCACATAATCTCCCGCATGATCAGAGTCGGCATATACTACGGTTTCTATGACGGTCCCCTTAGGATACCATAATCCTAAGTGCGTAGTGCATTCAATGTATCAAAAGATACACTTAACCGCTTCAAGGTGAGAGATTTTGGGAGCCTCTTGGAAGCGGGCACAAAGGCATACACTAAACATGATATCGAGCCTACTTTCCGTTAGGTATAATTGATTAACTCGACCTAAAATTAAAATCTTAAGAGTTAATCCAAACGCTCCTTAATTTGATTTTGCTCATCCAAACATGTCAAAAAATACATATGAATTATGTATCTCGACCTTTGTTCATGAGATCATTATGCATGTGTTTAAAAACGTTTTTAAGTTGTATTAACAATGCATAACAACAATTTTATTATGTTCCTAACGTGAGTGATTTGAAAATAAAATTGGGGTTTTGGTTCGAAATTAATTTTTTGACAAACTCACTAGTGTATGTAAATCCTATGTCTAAAGGAAGCATATTAGTTATACATTATATCCTAGTAGTCCTAGTTGTACAAAATTGAAAGAAAAATGAAAAATCCCCAATTTCAATTTTTGTGTTCATCATGAACCCTAGACTCAAATTGGAATAAAATAGATGAAATGACTTACAATTGATGATGTTTGTGATGTTAAGGATGATTATTAGTGATGATTTGATCTTCAATTAGTGTTTTGGTGGTTGATTTTGAGTTTTGGGTTGTTTTGGTTCGTGATTTCGTTCCCGCACCAAGCAGAAGAAGGGGGTTTGTTTTTCAGTTATGAAATTTTTTTTGACTAGAATAGAATTGGTGTCTGCTGGTAGCGGTCCCATATCGATCAGGGGGTCGCCTGAAAAAGGTTTGAGGCCGCCTGAGATATAAGGGCCGCCCATATTATAAAACTTTTAGACTTTTCAATTTTAACATGAATTTACTAGAAAGAGTGACTAATTAATTTGCATTTCGAGAATTAAAAATATCTAACTAGCGTCGGATGAAGCAGTTAAATTGTCCATCGACGCGAAATGGAACGCGACAGAATCGAGACTGAAGAAAGAGAAATTGAACTAACCTATATTATGGAATGTGTTCCATCAATCCTAAACCAAAGACGTAGGTAGTTTAAACGATTCACGTTTAAGGGTTTTCGTAAGAAGTCGGCGATGTTGTCAACGATGAACTTTTTTTTCGATTGAGATATTTCCTTTCTGGACATTAACACGAAGAAAGTGGTGACGAATTTTGATATTTTTGGTACAAGCATGATGCACCTGTTTTTCTAAGGTCAATCATGCATTTATTGTCGCACATGCTAATGATTGTGACGTCGACGAGTCCTAACTTCGAGTCCGATAAACTTGTTCATCTATAGTGCATGTTGACATGCCTTTTCGACAGCTTACTAATCGGACTTCGGTAGTGGATAAGTAAGCGGGCGGTTTTGTTTCTTTCGAGAACCAACGAGTCAAACAACAACCCACAAACGTACAAAAAACCGCTAGAGATCTTTCGTCCACATAATCTCCCGCATGATCAGAGTCGGCATATACTACTGTTTCTATGCTGGTCCCCTTAGGATACCATAATCCTAAGTGCGTAGTGCCTTTAATGTATCGGAAGATACGCTTTAACCACGTTCAAGGTGAAGAGGTTTTAGGGAGCCTCTTTAGAAGCGGAACAAAGGCAGATAATAAAACATGAATATCTGGCCTAAACCTTTTTTTTTGCCGTTAGGTATAATAAACAACATATCAGCCTTGATACATGGTTCTATCTACCGACTCACACTCTTCGTCTTTCATGATTTGGTATCGGAGGACATGGGGGTTTTCATTGGTTTAGATTCTTCTAAGCCAAATTTCTTAAGCATTTCTTTAAAATATTTATATTAATTAAAGAAAATACCATCTTCTATTTGTTTTATTTTTAATCTAAGGAAGAAGTTAAGTTCACCCATCATGCTCATCTCGAACTCGTCATGCATGATTTTGGCAAATTCATCACACATGTCTTGACAAGTCAAGCCGAATATAATGTCGTCGACATATATTTAAACTTTTCTTCTTGGTAAAAAGTGTGTTATCTACCATTCCCATTTTGTATTCATGTTTAATAAGAAAAGCTTTTAATCTACCATACCAAGCTTTGGGTGCTTGTTTAAGACCATATAAAGCTTTCTTAAGTTTATAAACATGATCTGGTTTTTCAAAGTCAATGAATCCTAGAGGTTGTGCCACGTATACCTCCTCATTGATAAAACCGTTCAGGAATACACTTTTTATATCCATTTGGAATAACTTAAAATCTAAAGAACAAGCATAAGCTAATAGTATCCTAATTGACTCAACTCTAGCAACTGGGGTATAAGTTTCATCATAATCGATGCCCTCTTTTTGATAATAGCCTTGAGCAACTAACCTAGCCTTATTTCGAGAAACAATACCGTTTTTGTCTAACTTATTTCTAAACACCTACTTAGTTCCTATGATTGTCATATTCCTAGGTTGTGGAACTAACTTTCAAACGTCGTTAGCAATGAATTGATTTAATTCTTCTTTCATAGCGACTATCCAACTATCATCCGTTAAGGCTTCATTCACATTCTTAGGTTCTATAGTTGATATAAAACAAAAGAAGTTACTTTGGTTTTAGGCTTGTGATCTAAGGGTTCTTTGGTTAAGGTTTCCTATGACATTTTCTAATGGATAGTTCCTAGATTCCTTAATATTGACTATTTCGTCAATCTCTAAAGTTTCATCCTCAATGTCATTTTCTAGGTTTTTCTTTTCGGTAACCTTAATTGCTTCTTCTTCATCTAAGTCGTCATCCACCAAGGGTGATGTCTTAGAGGGTGGAGGAGTTTCATCGAATGTCACGTTGAGTGATTCTTTGACTTTCCTAGTATGTTATTAAGGATGATGTTGGCTTTACTATTTTGGGAGTAACCTAAAAAGACACCTTTGTATGACTTTGGGTCAAACTTTGTAAGGTAGTCTTTAGTGTTTAAAATTAAGCACTTGCTTCCAAACACTCTGAAGTAATCAAGAGTAGGTTTCCTACCTCTTAAGAGTTCGTAAGGTGTTTTTCCTAATATGGCTCTAATTAGGATTCGGTTGAGAATGTATGTTGAATTATCTACTGCGTTACACCAAAACTTTTGTGGTAACGATTGCTCATTCAACATAGTCCTACTCATTTCTTGAAGTGTCCTATTTTTCCTTTCAACCACACCATTTGATTGAGGAGTGTGTGGAGCTGAGAAGTTATGTGTAATTCCATTGGTATTACAAAACTCTCCAAATTGCACCTCATTATTAAATTCCCTACCGTGGTCGGTTCTTATTGACACTATTGTACATCCTAATTGGTTTTGAATTTTCTTACTAAATATTTCGAATTGATCGAAGGCTTCGGTTTTGTCCTTAAGGAATCTAGTCCAAGTATACCTAGAGTAGTCATCTACTATGACTAAGGTGTAACGGTTTCCTCCATAACTCCGTACGGCGGATGGACCGAAGAGATCCATATGAAGGAGTTCTAAGCATCTAGTCGTTGAGACTATATTCTTAGCCTTGTGGCTAGTGTGAGCTTGTTTTCCAATTTTGCAAGCATCACAGAAGTGTTGATCAAACTTAAGCTTAGTTAAGTTTCTAACTAATTCCTTAGATGCTAAAGATTGAATGAGACGCATATTTGCATGACCTAATCTCCTATGCCACAATGTAGAGTTTTCATCAATCGTTGATAGACAAATTTGGTCTTTAAGCTTATTTCCTAATTTCATCACATATAAGCCCTTCTTCCTAATACCTATACTTATGACCTTACCATCTTTGGTGATTTCACTATCATGTTTAGAGAAAGTTACTCTACACTTATTATCACATATTTGTCCTAGATTTAGCAAGTTGAATCTTAAGTTTTCTACATTATCTATTTTGAGAGAGTCATTCGAAATCGTACCTTTACCAATGATGTTACCACGAAGATTGCTACCAAAAATAACGTTACCTCCATTATATGCGTTGTATCTTGAGAAGAGCTTTCAATTACCCATCATGTGTTTAGAGCATCCGTTAACCTTTATCCACTCATCGGGTTCCAAGTCGACTCCAAGGCATATCTATTTATACAAGACAATGACTCAAACATTTGGTCCCCAATATCACATGGGTCCAAAGTTGTTAGTGCTAAACATCCCTTGCATTTGATGCAATTGGTTAGGATGTGGAAATGGAATACATATTTCACATGGCAAGTAACTTTGACATTGGAAGTTGTTCCAAGTTACAGGAAAGCCACGAGGTTGATTTTGTCGGCCAACATTCCTTTTTGGTTGCGGTAACGTAGGACGAGGATAATTATTATTGACTCTTCTAGGTGGTGGAGTTTTTTTTATCTAGAGTTAGGTTTTGAAAATCCAACTCCAGGTTTTGACAATGGCTTATAAAATTGTTTAACTTCATTATCATTAGCAACGAGAACTTTGATATTGTTTACTATTATGTGTTTTGGTCTAGGACCCAAAATAGATTTTTGAAAAGACACACTTTTCTCAGATCCAGGCGTAGCTACTGGCGGTCCCATAATTATTTTGGGGGCCGCCTGTACAATATGGGGTTCGCCCATATTTATGGTACCTCCATCAGAGGACGCCTTTTTCCGAGCTCTCACGTCACAATATATTTGCTTTTAGTTCTACTAGATGATGCTTCAAATGAACTAAACCCTAAACCTAATTTTTCACCGAAGGGTTTTTGATTACTTAGCATTTCATTTAGATAATGTGTACTCATTTCAAATTTATTTAATCTAATGGCTTCCTCTTTGAGTTTTCATTCTTAATTTTAAGCATATGACATTTTACACATTCGATATCAACTCCCATGTTTTTCTCCAGTGTAGACACTTTTTCTTTTGGAATACTAATTTCTTTTTCTAAACTATTTCTAGTAGCTTTTAATCTTTTGTTTTTAGTGATTATCTTTAAACTCATTTTGCAACATTTATCATATCATTATCTAAAACTAAAATAAACTATTTGATGAGTTTTCATCACTAAAGTAAAGGATTCGACATAACATACATCACTTTGATGCTTGACTTACGATACACGTTTCGTCTTGACCTCTCATCATTCTTCTTCAGCCGTTATCACAACGCCAAGAACCTCCGATAAAAAGCTCTTTGGTCTTTTCTTCGGTGGTTTTGGCAATCCTCCAAAAGATGAATTTGTGATTGTGCATCTTAAAGCATTTTCTATCATACTTTTACCATTCCTTGTCATCACGGAAACGGCTTCTTTGGAACGTCTTTCTTGTAGTTCCGCCGGTTCGTCTCATGAATCTACCTACTCTCTCTTCCTCTTAAAAGACACTTTTTTGAAGTCTCTAACCGCCATGGCGTATTCTTCATCTTTACTTCTGGAAGTCAAACACTCCTCATCACTAGATTCTTTCTTAGCCTTTAAAGCAAGAGATTTTCTTTCTCCCTTATCTTTGAGACTATTTCATAATCTTTCTTGATGATCATCTTATGAACTTTGAGGTTCCTGATGAGTTCATCAAGTGACAGTGATGTTAAGTCTGTCGACTCTTCAATCGCCGTGACCTTTGCTCTCCATTTAGGGTGTAGAGCCTTACGAAATTTCCTAACATAATTCTTGATAGAATAACCTTCATCAAGAGCTTTTAGACTAGTAATGATAGTATTAAATACTAGCAACACTATGTAATAGTTTCAGTCTTACAAAAACATGCACAAATTGTACATATAGTTGACCAAAAGGTCGATCGTGGTTATCTTGACTTCTCTACTTACTTAATGGGTGATTAACAAGGGTTTTACAAATTTTCTGTTACGCGATTACACGATAAAAAATTCTTTCATATTCTTTTCTTGGCAAAGCATTGTAAATGACCATTTTAGCTTCGTTATTTTTCGCAAGCTTCTTTTTAAGATCATCACTTTGTTTTTCAAAAGGGATAACCTCATCTAATTTGTTTTTGGATTTTGTTGAATAGGTTGAAAATAACCATTAGTAATAACATGCCAGAGATCAAGATCTTTTGATTTAACATATGTCTCGAATCTATTTTCTAATAAATAAAGCTGTTACTTTCAAAAAGTGGTGGTCTTTGCATGGATTGCCCTTCTAGATATTTGTCGGAATCCATAGATCGATCCAAGCTTTAAAATACAGTATATTTTAAAAATCTTGAGTTACCTTGGCTTCTGATACCAATTGTGGAAACTAGAATTGGGGGGGGGGGGGTTGAGTAGTTTACATGTTCGTTTTTTGTCATAAAAGTTTGCTTTCAAAATACTTAGATTCGAGTTGTATGTTTAACCAATCAACAATGTAAATATCTAAACTAATACTAAATAACAATCACAACAATATAAAGAGATGAGAGAAGGAACAATCAAACCAAGACAAGATTTATAGTGGTTTGGTTACGAAGCTCTTCTTCGCCCTACCCCACTCCCCGAGTATCCTATTCGAGATTTCACTATGCAACAAGCTCCTTTCAGGCGGAGAAAACCGTTTACACGTCGCTTACATTGTTTTCCGATACTAAGCTAAATGTCGAGTCTTAATCTTAGCTAGAACCAATCTACCACTTCACAAACACTATACACTCACAAGATCTACACTATCGGATTTACACACAATCCGAATCACATAATTACAATAGATATTTGATACTTAGAAGAAGAGATGAGAGATCACTAAATAACAATTCGTTTATTGGCGAATACGAATGTTCTTCTCATGCACTTGATAGAGAGGAGAGATGAGAAGAAAAGATTAGATCACTTAAAACAAGATCAAAGGATGTTAGTGATCAAGAGATTTCGAGAGAGAAAGAAGGTTTTTAGAGAGAGAAAGTTATCAGAAAAATTCATGCAAAGACGTCTGTTTTCCGGCTGGGAATGAAGTAGTATTTATAGGCAGGATAATTGATACGCGTAAAATATATAATATATATAATACTATGGAAAATTCCCAATTCACACTTGAGGACAAAGGTAAAAAGGAAATTCTTCAAAATATATATATAATGTAATATAATACGTATATTTAACCGGGAAGTATGCTTTCCCGGGTCGTTTCCCCAACGACTTGTGAAATTGAAACCACGCCTTAGTTTGGATTATGATTTGAATGAGAGAAAAGATATTTTTGATTATCTATATCTACTAATTAAAAGCAACAATTAAAATAAGAACACAAAAGCAATTAAACACTTAAAACAATTAACGGGAAACAAATAAAACGCGACAAATAAGCAAGTACACTAAAATTAACTCCTAAAAATGCAAACTAAATTTCTAGACCTAAAATAAGACTAAATAAAATTTTAAGAAAAAGAAAAATATTTTTTTGATTATTTTTTAATTTATTATGAATTAAAAACTATTTTAATCTAGTTAAATCCAAAAAAATAGCAAATTAAGTCCTAAAAATTAAGAAAAATGATTTTTAAACTTAGAAAAGTCTAAAATAACATAAAAACTCAGAAAACTATTTTTAACTATTTTTAAAATTAAATTCTATTTTTAAAATTAAAAATAAAAGCTTAAGAATGAAAATTAAAATCTAAAAGGTGTAAAAATGATTTTTCTGAATGTAAAACTAAAAGTAATTTTTCTAATACTAAAAACTATTTTTTTGTATTTTTCTGAAACTTTTTCTATTTTTTATGATTTTTCGAAAATTAAAACTTTAGAAAAATGATTAAAAATAATCTACTAGATGGAAAAATGTAAAAATCATGGGGGGGGAAATGTCTAAAATAAAAACAAGGTTTAGCTAGAAAAATAAAAGAATCAGCTCAGCATTATCGAATAAGCTGTGAAATTAGCTTATTAGGCTACGGACTGATAATGAAAAAAGAAAATTTAAAATTGTGTACAAGTAATAAATGGTCAAGCTTTGGTTGATTAGCTATTGATGCAAAATGGTAAAACGTGTGTGTTGTGTGCTTGAGGTCTAGGGTTCAAAACTGGCAACACCCTATTTTTTGCATTTTTTTTTCTATTTTTGAAAACCAAAAACTAAATTTGAAAGAAAACACTTTTTAAGTACTTTTAATTAAGAAACCTTAAGCTGAAAATAAGAAATAACCTCTCTAAGAGCTTAAAAATGAACTGACCACAGAAAGTGAGCTTTTTAAGCTCAACTTTTCTGTTTCTTTCTTCTATTTAAACACTTGCACAAAGCTCAAATTAAGCTCAAAATCAAAAGTAAAAGCTACTACTGAAAGCTTAGGATGTCTACAAGCTAGAAATGAATAGCTAAAAGGAATAAAAACACTAGAAGCTAGCTAAATCTACTAATCAAATTAGCAAACTCAGTAATTAACTCAAAAAGCTCAAAGAAAACTTAAGCTAGAAAGCTTATTAAGCTATTTCAAAGCTGAAGGCTTGATGAAATTAAACTATCAAACTATATGCTATAAATTTAAACAAGAAAATCAGATGCTACAACTTAAATCTAAAACTTAAAGGCTAAAACTTTATTACTTCTTTTATTTTGTTTTTTAGAATTTTGATGACTTAAATAAGCAAATTATCCCTAACAAATAAGCTAGAAAAAGTAAAATAAGACTTAATATTTTTGACTATATCTAATCTATAAGCTAGCTGAAATTTAGATCCTAAATCCTACATTTACTAACCTAAATGAAACTAGAAAAGTCAGCAGTAGCAACCTAAGTTACTACTGCTGATGCAATATGCAAAAGCACAAAATCACTAATGCAGGTGACCTTTTTGGTCAAGCCTGCATAACACACTCCTAATGAGTGTGTCTTGACACAATGTAAACACAAAACTAAGCCTAAAAAGCTTAGATCCAATTTTAGCTTAACAAAGAAATAGGGATACTCCCCTGGTGCACAATGGAAAGGCAAAACCTATTAAGAGCATAAATCTTCATAAACTTAAACTAATGTTTCAAATCTACTCTAAACCTTATTAAATGTAATAATCTAACTATCCAAAAAGAAATCTCAAGGTTCCTTTGACTTCTGGTGGTCAAACAAGACTAAACCAAACACCCCTTTATATAATGACAGTTTTCAAAAAGCTTATGAAATCAAGACCTACTTATTAGAACTTTATTACCAGACATTACTTAGCTTATATCAACCCTAACAAACATAAATCAACAACTGAATTAGGCTAAAATCAAAGATCAACAACTATATTAACTAATTTTTTGGTTTTTTATGATTTTTAAAGACAAAAGCATGAAACCCAAGATCTATATTGTAATAAGCAAAAACAGATAAGCAAACTATTTTAATAAGCACAAGTAGATGAGATAAGCATGAAATAAGCACAAATTAAGCACTAGAAAAACAATTAGATAAAGCAAAATAAGAATCTAGTAACTAAGCTAATTTAAACTAGAAAGTTAAAACAAGGAATTTAAATGAAAACTAACCAATAGCTTCAGCTAAACAGAAGCTTATGCTCTAATGAGCTTATCAACAGCTCTGGCTTATCCAAGGATAAGCCAGTAAAGTCCATGGGATCCCTTCCATTATTGGATCCCCTTCCATTAGCTTAAATAAGTCCAAATAGTCTAGGTTTTTAAGCTGATTTAAAGGTTTAAGTAGATTAAACAACTTATTTGAGCTCTATCTAAGCTTATAGACTTAGAGAGCTGTTAGAGAGCTTATGGAAGCTTTTGGTACAGTAGCAAACATATGAGAGGAAATAGAGATTGAGAGCTTTTTATTGAGAAACTAAAATGAAAATCTTATTAATGCTTTAAAACTGATTACAATGATTGATAAAAAGAGATTACAAACACTTGAAAAGTAAAATTACATTTTTAAAAGAAAATACATAAGCTAATTTACTACTACATAAAAACGGGAAAATGAAGATGAAATGTGTGTGTGAGTGTGCTATTTATAGTCACAAGCTGAACCTCCCAGCCTTTCCTTGCTCTACACGCTCCTTTTAATTATATTTGTACGATCTTCTAATCATTGGAGAGTTGATTATGGCCCTTGGATCATGTGATCACTCACAAAAAAAAACGGGTCGGATTGCCAAGCTGGCAATTCCATTTGGTGTGAGTTTGTGCTTTGATCTCTTGAGTGATTTATTTGCAAGATTACCCCATATCCTTGTGCTTTTCTTCATTTGTCACTGTGCTTCCTTGATTGACTAGACCAATAGAGCTTTATGATTACATTTTTGTCCTTGCCATCTTGTTCATGACCACTTGAATTACCTTTTATGACCCTTATTTTCGAGTTGCCCCTTGATTTGACTGGAGGGTAAACGAGAGATAGATGATGAATAGTGCTTTTGTTCTTGGCGCCCTTATTTGGTTTTAACTGAAACGGGTAAAAATGGGGGGTGAGTTTGGGTGAATGGCAAAATAAGTCCCTCTCTTTGTTTAACACAAGTCATAGTGTTAAATGACTTCCAGTTTTGGCAACTTTGATCCCTGGACTTGTTAAAAGGGTTATGGGTTAAGGTTTTGGGCCGGGAAAAGTTTAATGATTTTGGGCTTTGGATCCGGGTATGGTTTTGATTGTATTTGGCCTATTAAGCTTAGGGATCATTTGTGTAACTTTGGAAACTTGAGGGACTAGATTTGTAACTTTGGATTTTTATCCTTATGTGGTTTGATTAAGTTGACTTTGGTTGACTGGTAGTTGACTTTTCTACTTTGGCTTTGAATCCCCGGCTTCTTTTGTGCTCTTCCATTCCCCGTGTTCGTGTTTGATCGATTTTTGATCGTTTCCTTGTGATTTTTGCTTTATCCATACCTGCATACACAAAACATAAAAACACATAATTTTCACTGTATTTTTGGTCATTTAGGGTCATTTTTGGTGTTAATAGATATGTGTATTTTACACCTATCAAAATTCCCCAAACTAAACGATTGCGTGTCCTCACGCAATATTACATGCCTTATAACCAAATACCTTGAAACCTCCCCAAACTAATCCTTTAAGAAGTAGTAAAGTCTTTGCGAAGAAAGAGTTTCTAAGTCACAAGTTATAAAACACCCGTTTTCCTATTTTTGAAACTTTTTCTATTTTTTATGATTTTTTTTAATCATTAACTTCCTAACTACAACTTATTCTTGTGTTGACATAATGTATTGTTTTCATTACCTTTGTGGTAACTTTAAGGATCATGGAACAAAAAGCACTTGAAAAGTGTCCAAATGGATAAATTCATCGTCTCCGACTTTTACCTCTCCAAGCCAAGCTTAAAAACAAGATCATTGAAAAATACAAGTTATAGAATGTAACATACCCATAAGAGTCTAATGTTTACTTCGCTTTTCTTCCCTATTCCTATTTTATATCTCAAGATTTTACTAAAGTCATACACCCGAAGGCTCTTTAAGACTTTTATTTCGATACTTATTAATTCAAAAATAAAGCATAACCGTTAAGAATGCAATAATTAGCTCCTAGCCCTTTTCAAAAGATCAAATGTCATCAAGATTAAAGTCCACATCGAGGCAACCAAAATTTGGCTTTTATTAGGTTACTTAAGCAAGGCACCATTCATGTCATATACCCTAAGGCTCTTTAAGGAATAAGCAAAATATTTATTAATGTGATACATATAATATGCCAAATTAAGTATTCCTGATGTGTACTCATCCTAATCACAAAAGAACTAAAGAAAACTTCTATTAACTAATTATTAACCAAAAACCGGACACAACTCTATTTATTTAAACATTATATATAAAGGTAAGCAAGCTAATGGAAGAAAAAGCCACAATTAAGACTTATAAGCCTTAAAGAAATCCAACTATACTATGTTTAGCATCATAACTATAACTCTACTACTATCATCACTTTTCTCAAAATTAAAATTCTAATAAAGAAACTCGTGAATACTTAGCCTAAAATAAATCGAACTTCGCATATTTAAAATCAATTATGGGAACTTGCAAAGTCTTGATCTTTTCAAGTTAGACTAGCGTTTTAAAGCTCCTTGTATAAAAGATTAGCAAAGACAATCTATAGAAAGTTAAGGAGAAAGCTAAGGTATAAAACCGATCGGGTCAAAATTTACTTTTCGTTCTCACCAACGAAAAGCCTACATTCATGTCTTAACCCTTCTTTTTTATCAACTACTAATATATATTTTTTCTTTTATTTTTTTCATTTTTTCTGCAAATAAAAACTTAAAAATTTAAAATTTTTGCTATTTTTGCAGGAAAACGGGTACGCGAGAACAAAACAATAAGCAAGCAATATCAAATCGATAGATTCCCTCCCCAAACTAAAATGAAACATTGTCCTCAATGTTTAAGGCGGGTCTCTATGAAAATCTAAGCCGTTTATTAATTATGCAAAGATAAACGTGAATCGATAAGATGAAAGGATATCGGATTTTCCCAAACTAATTTCAAACAAAAGATAGGAAGCTCGAGTAAACCGGGACAAAATACCGACCACGAGAGTCTTCAGAAAATTTGGGTCTATCCTGCAAACAATCACAAGTACAAACAACAAACACAAAGAACGGAAGAGTACAAGCCTCCTCACACACATTAGAAACTAGAATAAAAATAAGAAATGGATAAGCATAGGGTGCCTCCCACGAAGTGCTTTGTTTTTGGTAACCGAGTCGCATAGCTTGACTCGATCCCTGAATTCATTCGTCCTTAGGGAGAGCAAATAGAACTGGCTTAAGAGAAAAATGAAAAGTAGAGATGCCAGGGTCAAAAACGAGGTTCTCATTTCTGAGAGAGAGAATAACAGGAGAATCCTCGTGGTAGGTGAAAAATGGAAGAAAAGTCCAAATGACAAATGTGAAGGAATTGACATCTTTAACATTTAGGGATAAAACAATTTCTCCTTGGTTAAAATCTTCATCATTTATGGCCGTAGCAGGCTTAAAATTTAAGCAAACATCCGGTGGTTCCGGTGGAGGACGAGGAGATGATGGGTTGTCTTGATGATCATTGTTAGGTAACTCAATATCTTCATCTTCGGAATCATCATTCTCAACACCTGGTGGAATTAAATCATCTGGAACAAGGAAAATATCGATCTCTTCTTGAACGGGTTCACTATCCTCAACGGGGATAGGAGATACGGGAGAGACTCGATAATATGAACGCGATTAGCATGAACATTTTCCTGTGACCGGGAAGTTGAAATCTCACAAAGCAAAGTCATACGATTAAGATAATCCTCATGTTCACGAACAATCCTTGAAGGAAGTGTCAAAAGTTCACCGGCGAACTCATGGTGAAGAGGATCACTCCTTGGAGAAAAAGTAATTGAAGTATTATGGATGGATTCATTTGGTTCATGATCGGACATCACTTCGGGAGCGAGATTATGGGTGGTATCATCACTAAGCAGATTCTCAAGAAAAGTTACATCTCCTTCTGAATCGAAATAACCTTCCTCAAAATTTGAAGAAACTTCCATGGCTAGAAAAGCATTAATTTCATCAATATCGTCTTCTGGATTGGAACACTCAACCTTATCGGACAAAGGTATGTTATGTAAAACTGGCTCATCTAAAATGTTGGAGTTCTTGTTTACGACATCTTTATCCATCTCTTTAAAGAGAGGATTTACGTTGCTAGAGGTGAAGTCATCATCAAATTCAAAAAGAGGTCTTGAATAAACTTGAAAATTTTCTTCATGAACGACTTTTTTAAGAAGAGTGAGTTCATCGGCAAACTCCTCAAGATTATCTCTAGTCTTCACCGGAGAAGAACTAGGAGGAAGAGCATCGGAATGATTAGTGGTACTGCCACTAAATGGCTCATCTTTCGAAAAATCAATGACAGAAATAGCATGAGCAAATTGCTTATTCTTGCTTTTCTCAGATTTTTCAGCATAAAAGACAAGTTCATCGCTTCCTACTCTTAAAGTTAATTTTTCCTCATATAGATCAATGAGAGCTTTTGCAGTGCGAAGGAAAGGTCTCCCTAAAATAATAGGCACTCTCGGTGATCTGGTCAAATGAACCAGACAAAATCCCAAGAAAATGAACCATCAACTCTTACTACAACATCCTCGACTATACCCATTGGGTGAGTAATTGAACGATTGGCAAGCTCGAGTGTCATTCGAGTAGGAGTCAAAGCTCCAAGCCCAAGTTGCTTATAGATAGAATGAGGTAAAAGATTTATGCTAGCTCTGGAATCGGCTAAAGCATTAGTCCTATCAAGTTCTTGTAAAGCACACGGAATAAGAAATTTTCCCGGATCTTCGAGTTTCTCGGGAACTTTGTTCATGATGATAGCAGAACATTCAGCATTCACGGTTGTAATGGCGATCTCCTCGAGTTTCTCTTTGTTCCTTAGTAAACCGCTTAACCATTTGTTGAATTTCGGCATTTCGACGAGAGCATCTTTTAATCCAATCTCTAAACGGAGTTGTTTAAACAACTTCATAAACCTGCTCTGCTGAGCACTGGGTTTATCTTTCTCTCTTACTTTCATCCTCTCGGGGTATGGAAGTTTAGGTTGATATGAATTAGGCTCTGGAGAATTTGGCTCTTGAACAGTTTTCTTAGCCTTTGGTTTTGGAATTTCAATAAAAATGGAATCATGATCCTCCGGAGGTGGGACTTGTGCGGTATTTTCTGAACTTGGTTTTTGCACTTTGTCCATTGACGTCTCCGGGTTTTGTTCGGGTTCCTTTAGAGGAGTAGAAACAACGGGTGTAGGAACAAGAGGAGTCGAAGGTCCTTCACAAGTTTTACCACTTCGTGTGGTGATAGCATTAACATGCTCGCGAGGGTTAGTTACGGTTTGACTTGGAAGAGTACCTGAACTTGAAGACGAAGCGGTGTTGGAACTTATGAACTTAGAAAGCATTTCCGTTAAATTTGTCATTTGGTTTTGTAAACCTTGGCCTTGATTTTGCATATTCCGTAACACAGCATCATTAGCCTTGACATAATTCTCAAAATCGGTCTTTGAAACACCTTGCATTTGTTGAGTAGGAGCTTGATAAACTGGTGGTTGATTAGTTGGAGGTTGGTAAACTTGTCCTTGGTTGAAGTTACTTCCACGGTTTTGATTGAAATTGGTTCCTCGATTTTGGTTGAAATTATTTCCTTGATTTTGATTGAAACGGTTTTGATTGTTTTGAATCGGAGGAAAACCAGAAGGTCGGATTTGGTTCGAAACCATTGGAGGTCTAGAATTGGAATTTCCTTGATTAAAATTGGCTGCAGTAGCTTGTGAAACGTACTCTTGAATGTTGTCTCGATAAACGTTGCCATCGGTGGCTGGACAGTTTTTATAAGAATGAGCACCTCCACAAGTTACACAACTCTGCTCGACCGCTTTTACGGTTACGGGAGCTTGGGCTTTTTGTTTGTCGATAAGCATTGTATTCATCATATTCTTAAGTTCAGAGACTTCGGTTGTAAGAGCAGCAACATCTGGTGAAATTCCTGGAGTAGATGAATTCGAACTCACTTTGGCAACGACTGCCTTGTTTCGTGAATTACAAACCTTACCCTCGATAATTCTCAAGCATTCACGAGGCATCTTATCCAAAAAGTTTCCACCCGTAGCAGAATTCAACGAATCTTGATCATTAGCATTCAAAGCATTGTAAAATGTATCTAATTGATGTAATTCTGAAAATCCGTGATGTGGGCATGCTCGAAGAAGGTCATTAAATTGATCCCAAGCCTCATAAAATGATTCGTCAAATCTTTGTTGAAATCTCGTGATTTCGTTACGAAGATTTGTCGTTTTTGAAGGAGGAAAGAATTGATTAATGAATTTTGAAACAAGATCATCCCATGTCAAAATTGATCGAGGAGGTTCTTTTTCTAGCCAAATCCGGGCTGAACCTTCAAGAGAAAACAGAAAAAGCATAAGCTTAATTGACGTGCTCGGGATATCCGGGAATCTCATTGTTGAAGTAATCTTATTAAAATAACGGATGTGAGCATGTGGATCCTCTTTATCATGTCCGAAAAACTGTTTGTTTTGAACAAGATTGATCAAACCATGCTTTAACTCAAAGTTAGCATTGATTTCGGGAATTACAATTGCATCCTCGTAACCCTCGGTGGGTGCTTGGAGCAATTGTGCCATTGTACGATTGTCGGCCATTGGAATCTCGGGTTCCTCAACAATAACCGGTGTTATTTGTTGTTGTCGACGATTTTGATTACGAGCTTGAGAACGAGTGCGCATGCACTAAAAAGAAATTAAAAAGAAAACAAAAATTACACTAATTTTTTTGGATTTTTGAATTTTTTTTAACAATCTATTTTAAACGGATACACGGAAGACAACTTAAACCAAATAATCGAATTACTTCACGGTAACTCTTAAAAATTGCTTCTTAAGATGAGCCGTACCTCGTAAATGACACAAATGGCAAGTTTTTGAATCTTTGGTTCGATTTGGGAACTTTTCAAGTTCACCAGAACTTATTTATGATAATACCTCGATTGAGGATATTATATGTTGGTGTTCTTTTACCAACTTTGTGTATTTTATTTCTTTTTAAGGACAATTTTTTTTATATTTTTGATTTTTTATTTATTTATATGATAACTATACTAAAAAGAAAAGAAAAATATTTTTTTTACTTTTTATATTTTTTTAATTTTTTTGGGTTTTTTGATTTTTATAACAAAAATATAACTTTCGTAAACAAAAAGATCTTCAAATCAAAATCAACAAACGTAAACGAAGAAATCTTAATCACAAATCCCCGGCAACGGCGCCAAAAATTTGATACGCGTAAAATATATATAATATAATACTATGGAAAATTACCAATTCACCCTTGAGGACAAAGGTGAAAAGAAAACTCTTCAAAATATATATAATATAATATAATACGTATCTTAACCGGGAAGTATGATTTCCCGGGTCGTTTCCCAAACGACTTGTGAAATTGAGACCACGTTTGATGCTTGGACAATGATTTGAATGGGATACAAAGATTGATTTGGTTATCTATATCTACCAATTAAAAGAAACAATTAAAATAAGCAATTAAAAAATAATTAAACACTAAGTAATTAACGGGAGCAAATAAAATGCGACAATAAAGCAAATTAAGCAAAACTAACTCTTAAAAATGCAAACTAAATTTCTAAACCTAAAATAAGACAAAAGAAAATTTTAGAAAAAGGAATTATAATTTTTTGATTATTTCTGAATTTTTTTATGAATTAAAAACTCATTTAATCTAATTAAATCCTAAAAAAACGAGAACGAATCCCGTTCTTTAGAAACAAAAATTTGCAATTTAGATCCTACAAGCAAAGTATATCCCTAATGAACATTAGGATAAGAAAATTTTCTAAAAAAGATTATATTTTTTTTTGATATTTTCTATTTTTTTATGATTTTTTAAAGTTTTTAATAAAAATAAATGTTTAAAAATACTAAATTTACTCTAAAAAATCTAGAAAAATTTCAGAAAATAGCTTAAACTATTTAAATCCTAGGAAAAATAAAATTATAAGCAAAACTTATCAAATAAGCCACGAAATAAGCTGTAACAGCTTATAATGCTTATTGAACAAAATGAGTATAAAGATTAAGTTGTGTAAGTTATGGATGGATGAGCTATGAACAAACTGGTTAACATGTTGGCATTGAGCGAGGGGTCATGTGGTTTACAGAGTCTGGCTTACACCCATTTTTTGCATTTTTTTTTATTTTTGAAAACTAAAAGCTAAAACTTAAAGAGGACACTTTTTTAAGCTATTTTAATAAAACAAACTTAAGCTGAAACCTAGAAATAAGCTTTCTAAAAGCTTTTGAAACCAGCTGATACAGAAAGTGAGCTTTTAAGCTCACTTTTGCTTGTTTCCACTTAAACACTTGCACAAAGCTCAAATTAAGCTCAAAATTAAAAGTAAAAGCTACTACTGAAAGCTTAGGATGTCTACAAGCTAGAAATGAAAAGCTAAAAGGAATAAAAACACTAGAAGCTAGCTAAATCTACTAATCAAATTAGCAAACTCAGTAATTAACTCAAAAAGCTCAAAATTAAGAAAGGCTAAAAAGAGCAATAAGCTTTAACTGACTATGAACTTTTGCAAACTTAATGAACTACTTATAAGCTATGATTATCAACTAAAAAACCTAACTCTATAAGCTAAGAATTAAGAATTAAGAGATAAGTTCTATATCTACTGTTTTTGGTTTTTTGAGGATTTTTGATGAACTTTTAAAGCTGATTTACCTAAGATAATAAGCTAGAAAATGAAAAATAAGCTTTAATCTATATTAAGCTATGTGTAATCTATAAACCTACTGAATTTTAGATCCTAAGTCCTACTAATACTAGCTTAATTTAGGCTTAAGAAGACAGCAGTAGTAACTGAAGTTACTACTGCTGATGCAATTGACAAAGGGGCAAAATCTAATATGCAGGTTACCTTAAGGGTAAGACCTACACTACAACACATCCCTATATGGAGTGGTTTTAAACAACTATAAACACAAAATTAATCCTAGAGGCTTTGAATCAAAAGTTAACAATCTAAGAGAAAGGGAAAAGGTCCCCTGGTGCTGAGACAACCAAAATGAACTTAAACTTTTTAATCTTTGAAAACTAACTTAAGAAAACCACTAAACTACCCATTTTAGACTAAATCAAAGCTGGTTCAAAGACTTTTATCAAAAACCTTTGACTTTTAAGGTCAAACTAAAACCTAAACCAACACTCCTTAAGAACATGACAGATTTAGATTAGCTATTTATTTTGAAATCTAATACCCAGACATAATTACCAATGTAAACTAGCTTATAAACTAACTTAATAAACATAAAATCCACAACTGAATAGGCTTAGAATCAAAGAATATACAACTAGATATCTAATTTTTTTATTTTTAATGATTTTTTAAGACAATAAATGACAAACCTACGAGACCACTACATGCTAAAGCTAAAAAACAAATTAAGAAACCTGATTAATAAGCTCAAACTAACATTAATAAGCCAAAATAAGCTAGATATTAAAGCAAATTAAGCAAAAGTAACAAATAAGCAAAAGTAAGATCTATGAAATTAAGACAAGTAAAAGTAAAAATAGGAAAACTTACAAAAGAGCTTTAGCTTTAACAGAAAGCTTAATAGGCTCTTAAGCTTATCTACAGCTCCTGGCTTCTCAGAGATAAGCCAGTTAAGTCCTTGTGAGCCCTTCCATGATTGGCTCACCTTCCAAAAGCTTTTAAGTCCAAATAACAAAAGTAATTAAGCTGATTTTAGGATTTATGTATTAATTAAGACTTGATTAAACAAACTCAATCTCAAGCTTATAGACTTGAGAGAGCTAAAATGAGCTTATGACAAGCTTATGAAACAGTAGAGTATGTATTTGAGGAAATGAGAGCTTATAAATGAAAACAAGATTATGTAAACTAAATGAAACTTTTATTAATGATCCAAAACAGATTACAAGAGATTAAAAAGTGAAATTACATTTTAACTAAAAACTTAACAAGCTAATTTTACTTAAAGAAAAATACAGGAAAAATAGATAGTATGTGTGTGAGGAGTGTGAGTATTTATAGTCACAAGCTGAACCTTCTAGCCTTTCCTTGCTCTACACCCTTCTTTTAAATATATCTGTACGATCTTCTAATCAATGGAGAGTTGATTATGGCCCTTGGATCATGTGATTACTCACACGGATTGCCAAGCTGGCAATCCATTGATGTGACATTTGTGCTTGTTCTTTGAGTGATTTAAGTGCAAGATTACCCATTCCTTGTGCTTTCTCATTTGCCACCGTGGCCTCCTTGCTTGGGTGAGCCAATTAGTGCCTTTGAGATGACTAATTTGACCCTGCCATCTTGTTCATTATACCTTGAATTGTCCTTTTTGCCATTTGATTGAGACTTGCCCCTTGATTTGACTACGTGGTAAAGTGAAGAGGATGATGAATAGTAACCATGTTCTTGGCGCCAATTTTTAGTTTTAACTGAATTGGGTAAACGGGTGGGATGAGTTAGGGTTATTGGCCTTGTCTTTGTTATGATTTTGCAATATAAATCAAAGGGGTGTAAAGGTTTGAAAATGACATAATCAGTCCCTGGAGTTTTATATAAAAGGGTTATGGGCTTAGGTTTTGATAGGATTTGGCCCATTAAGCTTAGGGATCATTTGTGTAACTTTGGAAACTTGAGGGACCAGATTTGTAACTTTGGATTTTTGTCCTTTTGTCCTTTTGTGGTTTGACTGAGTTGACTAAGAGTTGACTGAGGGTTGACTTTTCTTACTTTGGCTTCTGGCTCTTGCACACTCTTCCGTTCTCGTATCCGTGTTTGCCTGTTTTTGACGGTTTTCTTGTGATTTTTGTCTTATCTATACATGCACACACAAAACACAAAAACAAGCATATCTTTGCCATTTTTATTATGTTTTTGGTCTTTATTGGGTTTATTTTGATACAAAATAGATATGTGTTTTCACACATATCAACACACATCAAGTTTTTGGCGCCATTGCCAAGGAATTGTTTTATGTTGTTATTAGTTTGTTTGCTTGATTTTGGTGCTATTTGTTTGCTATATGTGCCTATTCTCCTAAATATTTTCATTTTTTGTCTGTAAGTACGCCGCACTTCTTTTGGAGTGCGACGCAGTTTCCCTGTTTTCATTTGAATATTTTGCCTCGTAAGCTCAAGTAGATATTAGCTATATTCCTCTGAATAATGAACAAAATGAGCCAACTCAAGTAGATATTGGTGAGACAAGTAACGAACCGACTCAAGCTAAACGTAACGAATTTGAAGAGTTATATGCGAGTGCCAACAAGGAGTTGTACCTGGGTTGTGACTTTATGACTCGATTAGACTTTATGGCTAAGTTTACCCATCTTAAGGTCAAAGGTAAATTGACTGATTCTATATTCAATTAAATGCTAGAATTTCTCCAGGAGGTATTTCCCACCAGGTTAGGATACAAGCTCCCACCATTATACTATGAAATAAAGAAGACATTTAAAATGATCAGGTTAGGGTACGAGTCGATACATGCTTGTGCAAATAACTGCTTCTTATTTCAGGGCCCTAATAACAAAGATTTACAGTTTTGTCTGGTGTGTAAAACGAGTAGATGAAAAGACAATAACACAACGGAGAAGAAAGTTCCTAAGAAGGTGTTGCGTTACTTTCCGATCATTCCTAGACTACAACTTTTGTACAAGTCTAATCACACTGCAAAGCAAATGACTTGGCATGCTACTGGAAAGTCTACGGAGAACGATAAGATGCAACACCATGTTGATGGTAAAGCATGGAAGAATTTTTACACCCGGTATCCGAATTTTGTAGCAGAACCAAGTGACATTCGATTAGGGTTAGCTACTGATGGTTTCAATCCGTTCGGCAACCTTAGTTAGTCTTACAGCATGCGGCCGATATATTAACAACATACAATCTTCCTTCGTGGTTATGTATGAAAGAGACTTCTTTTACCCTAAATCCTCGGGGAAGGACATTGATGTTTACTTCAGGCCTTTGATTAATGACCTAAAGGATTTATGAGAACTTGCAGGTGTCGAGACCATAGACGCTGCTACAAGTAAGACGTTCAATATAAGAGCAATGCTTTTATGAACCATCAATGATTTTCCTGCTCGAAGTAGTTTGTCTAGGTAGAGTGGGCAAGGTTACATGACATGCCCTACATGTAATGAAGACACTCAATCTAAGCGTGTATTAAGCAAAACAGCTTATGTTGGTCAGAGTAGATTCTTAAAGAAGTCCCATAAATGGAGAAGGTCACTGAAATTCAATGGTCAAACCGATGACAGAGATCCTCCTAGAAAATTTACCCGAAATGAAATCTTGACTCAACTTGATAGATTGCCCACACGTGAGAAGGGGAAACATCTAAGTTATAGGGTGTGAAGATAAAACGTAATCCTCTTGTCGAACTGAACTAGAATAAATGATCTATTTTCTATGATCTTAAGTATTGGTCTTTTCTTACAGTAAACACAATTTAGATGTCACGCATATCCAAAAATGTGTTGGAGAGTTCTTGGGCACTTTGTTAATGAATGACAAATCTAAAGACACCAATAAGGCAAGAAAAACTTGAAAAATATGGGCATTCAAAAAGAGTTGTGGCTCGGCCAAAACAAAAATGGGAAGTGCTCGAAGCCTCATGCTAAGTACTCCTTCACACCCGATAATAGAAAAAAGTTTTGCCAATTCATCAAAGTAGTTGTTAGGAATCGGGAAAAGACTCCGTGAAACAATGCAGGGGGCAATGCTACTATTCCAGGGGAAACAATGCAGGAGGGTAGGTAAGGGTTGTTAAATGCTTTAATATCAAGGTGAAAGACACATGGCTAGGCAATGCACTCAGCCTAAAAGGCCAAGGAATGCTGCATGGTTTAAGAACAAGGCAATGTTGGCCGAAGCACATGAATTTGGACAAATATTAGATGAAGAGAAACTAGCATTTCTTGCAGATCCAGGCATTCCAGACGGTCAAGCTGCTCAGAAAACCATTCCAAACAATGCTGCCTTAAAAACTGAGGATCTAGATGCTTATGATTCTGACTGTGATGATGTCTCTAATGCAAAGGTGGTTCTGATGGCCAATCTTTCCAACTATGGTTATGATGTTATCTCAGAGGTACCTCATTCTGAATCCTATCATAATGCTATGGATAATCAAAGTGTGCATGAAATGCAGAATTTTGAACAAACACTAGCTGCCAATTTTCTAGTTAATGAGATAACAAGTGGTAGCAATATCATTCCGTACTCTCAATATTTGCAAGAAACACAACAAGTAACTATTCAAGATACTAACTTGTATGCATAACAAGATTTAATGATTTTATCTGTGATTGAAACAAATGTCAGAACAAATGATTAATCATCTAAATAATTAGGAAAAGGCTAATCAGGAAAAGAATAATGAATCCTTAACTGTTGAGCTTGCAAGGTATAAAGAACGTGTCAAAACTTTTAAACAGAGACTTAATATTGATTTAAGCACTCGTGAAAAAATAATTGATTCTCAAATAGATGAAATGATTAAGGAAAAACTTACACTTAAGCAGCAAATTGAGTCACTTGAACAAAAGCTTTCTAATCAAATCAAGGAAAGGGAGTCTTTATTGCAAACATTTACTGTTTTCAAAAATGAATCCAAAGAAAAAGAAAGTAAATATATAGACAAAGAAATTGATTTAGAAAAGAAAATAAAGGAACTGGATAATATTGTTTATAAAGTGGGTCAATCTGCTCAAACAGTGCACACGTTAACAAAGCCATAAGTTTTTTATGATGACACCCATAAACAAGCTCTTAGTTATCAAAATCCATTTTGTTTTAAGAAAGCTCAGCGGATTAAGCCAACATTATATGATGGTAGTGTTATCTCTAGTCAACATGCTGTTATTCCTGTGATTGATAATGAAGAGACATTGATTTTAGAAGAAGTAAGTCGATCTAAAATGCTTGCAAAACAAAATGATCCAGTTTCAAAAGAAAAGAAAATTAATACTACTCCAATTAATTATGTTGAGTTAAATCAATTGTCTGAAGATTTTGGTAAATGTTTTGTTCCACAACAAGAATTGTCTGCTGACTCGAAGAATAATTATGACTTCGTCTTGGCTTTGAATAATAATTATCTTGATCAAATCGTGCCCAATAATTCCCATTTTTACTTCTTCAGTAGTTACAGGACCTAGTATTGGTGAGTTGAGGTACCATCAGCATTTGTTGTTGTTTGAGCTACTGGTTTGAATGAGTTTCCATTCTCTATGACATCCCATAGAGCATAGTCTTGTACTTGAAAGTATTGCTCAATCCTTAGCCTCCACATATCATATTCACCCTGTTTGAGAATGGGTAACTTTACAATAGTAGCGGTTTATGCAGTTTCTATATCCATCTATTCCTTGTGAGTAAAGAGTTCTTCTTGTTAGTTTCTTCTAGATCAAAGTTTTAGAATACAAGCTCTGATACCACTTGTTGATCCTTAATTAAGATCGATTCCTTAGCTTATAAAGGTGAAGTTACTTTGGATAAATCCAAAACAACTATGGTAGAAACTTTGTGAATACTAAAGAGTATGCGGAATCTACTCTTTAATACTTAGAAGAATATAAATGAAATAGTAAATTGTATGAACAATATATGAACAATGATATCACTAAAAAGCTCTAATATTATTATCAATAATACGAGTACTCTGTGTAGTACTAGGGTTTACAACCTTGAAGCTATATATCAAAACGTATGAATGTGTATGAGTGTTTGGTACATAAAACTCTATACCCTAGGACCTCTTTTTATACACTAAGAAGTCCTAACAGGTTTACAATAATTTCCTAAGTTATCATGATCTTCTAAACAAATAACTTATACGTATCTTTTACAAAAATATCTCATACTTATCCCGTAAGTAATCTTGATAAACAATATTCATCTTAATCCTTCTCTTGTCTTTATCCTTCTGACAGTAGAAACTCTTCTAGCAGTTGTAATCCTTTAGCAGTTGTAAGTAGCAGCATTAACTTTTATTCCAACAGCACTAACTGTGTACAAGCAGTAGTAACTACTTAGAATATTTTCTTCATTCTTCATCGGTAGTACTAAGTTACACTAGCAGTACTAACTTTATGCTAACAGTTGTAACTTTACTCAAGCAGTTTTAATCATACACTAGTAGTACTAAGTTACACTAACAGTAGTAACTTTTATATTAGCAGTATTAACTACTTAGTAGTATTTCTTCTAAGTCTCTGAGCAGTCTTAACTTCCATTAGCAGTAGTAATATATACTAGCAGTAGTAACTCTAAACTTAGTAGCGGTTACTTCCAAACAGCATCAAGAAGCTTTTAATCCCAACAATCCTCCCCTAAACTTGATATTCTTCTTTTGAATCTCAAGTTTCTTCATTAAAAGTCTTCACCATTACCAGGAGGATGCATTCAAACACTTCTAGGATTCTTGACCTGTTTTGTCATGAGTTTTAGAAGTTGATAGCACATCTCATTCCAATGGTCAGTTTGAAGCTTCTTGTTGAGCATTTTTGTAATTGTTGCAGGTGTGAGTGGATACTTTTTCTCTACCAGCATAAAAATATGCAGATTCTAAAATCTCACAAAATGTACTCCACTTGAAGAAAATAGCTTCCAAACATTCACATTGTAACCTTGTAGATTTCTCCATACTTTACTTTCTACATCAAGTTCAAACATCACCTTCAGATCACCCCATAACACTCTTTCATATGCCTCATCTGGCCTTATATTCCCATGTTTAGCTTTAACCAACTTCCAGAGTGTTTCCAAGTCTTCTTTGTTAATGTTCTGAAGCATCCTAATCATTGATGAATACCTCCTTGAACTTCCATCAGCTCTGATGATTTGAAAGTATCCCATCTTTCCTTCTTTGATAATTTTCCAGTCAACAATGATTGAGGACTTAGTGGCTAGTGGTATAGCATCAATTGCTACCTCCTCATCATGAACTATCTCCATAAGCTGGCTAGTGGTATAGCATCAATTGCTACCTCCTCATCATGAACTATCTCCATAAGCTTTTTTATTTTAGCTTTATTATCTACTTCAACTTCTACATTCTCATCTATCTTTTGCTTCTTTGAATTATCAGACTCAAGTTCTTCTCTTATTCTCTTAGAACTTCCTTCTGCCTGGCTTTTACTTCCTTCCACAACCTCTGTATCCATAAGAACAAATGAATCTACCCACTTTATAGTATTGTCAAATAACATCTGAATTTATTTAAAACTTTTGTTCTTCAACTAACTATGATTGTAATTAGCCATATGTTTCAAATAAGTACACATTTGATTCCTCTTTTGGGCTTTGGTTAGTGGTTTTCTTCTGATCTCTTTAGCTCTAAGCTTTGCAAAGTGCTTCTTCCTTTTGTCCATGAGCTCTACAAACAGTTTTGATCTTTCTTCAATGGTCAACTCACCCTATTCTTCTGCTTGTAGTCTTTGAGCTAACTCATAATCTGCCTCCATCATAGCTTGAGTATTATCCTATGAAATTAAGTTATCCTCTTCTTCTTTTTGTCTTTCCAGCCTTTCCTCTTCTTCTAATTCAGCTTGCAATTCTTCTTGAAGTCTTTAAGCAATTTCTTCATCCACTAAAATTTGATCTTTCTTTTTCAAAGGCTTTTCATGCTCAACTATTTTTCTCTTGTCTTTGTCTTTAGCCTGTGGAAGTTGTGATGGTTGTGATGATGTTGTTGTAAATTCACTTAGATCCTTAACTACAACCCCTCTAGCCTTGGGTCTTGTAACAACAGGTTGTTTGAATCACAGTTATATCAGCCTTGTTTAGCTTGCTTTGATTTCTATTAAGTCTGAGGACAAAGTCAACTCATCAATAGTTGTTGTTGTAGCACTGGCAGTAGTAACTTTAGCAGTATTAACTACCTTTTTAGCCTCAACTTCCTCTTCATCAAAAACTCCTGTATCAAGCATTAAATTATCATCATTTCTCTCCTGAGCCTTAACAACCAAAGTAACCTCTGCATCAGCATCAAGATCAACAATTTTCCTCCCCTGTTTAGATGCATCCTCCTGAGCACCCAAACCTTCATCTTCAGAGGATTCTATTATTACAGTTCTACCAACCTTCCTTAACCTTTTAAGCCCTAGAGTTCTTGACTTATTCCTTCTTTCTAGCTTATTGAACCCTCCTCCTTAAAATTTTATTAATCTCTAAGCTTTGAGAGGTCTTTGTGTTCTCCAAGTCAAGAACTCTTTGTGACAAGTTGGTACAAAGTTCCATCAATTCATTTAGTTTCAATCTATCCTCACCACTAAGTAGTGGATCATTAGAATGTACAGATACATGCTCCTCATTGACAGCCTCATCAGTGATAGGCTCTGTATATCCACTGGGTTGAGGAACCTCAATGTCTTTCTTCTGTTTCCTCCTTGGTTGTTTCTTCTGGGGCTGTGATGTAGATGGTTGAATAATAGTGGGTGTGTGTTGAGGATCAGTTAGTATTTTTGAACCCTCACCTAATTCTTCAGGAGCTTAAACCATCATAGTTTCAAATAAAGGGGTAACCCTCCCAGAAAAACCTTTTCCTTCTCTCTTTATATTAGCAAAGATCTTCTTAGTGTGAGAAGGTGTGACATAAATTTCTTTATTTTTGGTAACTTGTTTATCTAGGAACACTTGCACAAACCTTGGATACGTTAGAAATTTAACTCCACCCTCCAAGTTCTTCACCATATTATCAAAAATGTACTGGGAAAAGTTGAATTTTTGGTTTATGGCAAGACAGATGATAGCAGAGGCCATAGTGCTACTAAATTCATTCCAAGTAGTAGTCTTAGCACTAAGGCATTGCAGAATTATATGGATAGAAATTTACATTGAGGTGAAAAGAAAGCTTTATAGAATGTAAGCTTTTTGAGTAGAAGTTTTTTCCATACCACCTCCCGGGGGGAGTCCAGTTCTGCAAAAATGGTAGCATTGGGTAGACATTTAGTACCTTCAGTATCTTTTAACTGAAGAGCTCTTCTCAAACTCGTCTTAATGACGATCACCTTCTTCCCATCTACTAGGACTTGTATCTGCACTTCCCTATTGACAATCTTTGCCTTAACAGTAGCCCAGAACTGCTTAATGCATGAACTATAGATAGTGGGATTCACCGTTAACGCATATCTGATAGAACTTGCATTCAGAAAATCAATAATTCCCTCAAACCCATCACTTTCTTCGGGTTTCTCCAAAAACACAACTAAATTATGAGTTTCAGCAAACTTTAGGTTCGACATTGTGTTGGGTTTTGATGATGAATGATAAAATTGAGTTAAGTTTTACGATTAAAGAGTATATCAAAGTGTAAAATCGATCAAATGAGTGATTGAAACCCTTAATCGAAGTATTTATGAAATCACCCTCAACAGCATTAACTAAGACTGTCAACATTTAGTGTATGTCTGGCAGCATTAACTTAACCAGCAGTAGTAAGTTTATACCTAACAACATTAACTAACACTGGCAGTAGTAAGTGTATGCCTAGCAGCATTAACTTAGCCAGCAGTAGTAAGTTTATGCCTAATAGCATTAACTTTGAGTCACTAGCATTAACTCCAATTCGATCCCAAAAAGTATTTCCATCATCATTTTTGATTCACACAGCTCTCTTTCTGTTTAATATTTTCACACTATATCTCTCCATTTCCTTTTCTACTAATCACTTCCATCTTTTTTAATTTCCACACATCTCTCTTTCGGTTTTATTCACACGCAATTATCTCTATTTTTTTCTCACATAGTCACTCTGTCTGTTTTTAATTCTAACTCTCTCTTTTCTGTTTTTTTTCTTCTTACCAATTTCTCTCATTTATTTTTCTCACCAATTCACCCTATCTGTTTTTATTTACATGCATCACTCTTTTTGTTTTTATGCTCACTAATTTCTCTCAATACTCACAATATTAATTATAAAAAACAGTAGTAAGTATAACTAACAGCACTAACATAGCAGTAATAAGTATAACTAGCAGCACTAATTATACTTACTAGTAGAAAGTTAGTCCAACAACACTAACTTGTATTTCATCATTGGCTACTATTCCATTCCATTTCAAGCATCATTTGTACATGATCCGCTGCATATAAACGCAATTAACCTCCCCTCAAACAATACATTAGAGGTTAAGCATTCCAATACTTGCAATCAGATATTGAAATTTGCCAACATCAAATGCTTTTGTGAGCAAATCTGCAACATTTTGATCTATGTGAATCTTTATCATCTGAATAAGCTTCTTCTCATTGGAATCTTGAATAAAGTGATGTCTAATCTCAATTTGTTTAGTGTTTAAGTGAAACACTAGATTCTTAACTATATAGACGGTGCTTTCATTGTCAATGAAAATCTTGGTATTCATGAAATTATATCCATAATCCAACATTTGATTTTGAATCCAGAGTACTTGACCACAACAACTAGCAGTAGCCACATATTCTACTTCAGTAGTAGAGTTGGCAACTATAGTTTGCTTCTTGCATTGCCATGAAATCAATATGCTTCCAAGAAATTGACAACCTCCTGTTGTGGATTTCTTGTCTAAACTTGCACCAGCATAGTCACTATCAGAATAAGCTTCCAAATCAAATGGTGAATCCTTAGGATACCAAAGGCCTAATTTAGGTTGACCTTTTAAGTATCTAAAGATTCTTTTCATAACATGAAGATGTAAAACTTTAGGTGTGACTTGAAATCTTGCACAAGCACATATATCAAACATTATATCAGGCCTTAAAGATGTTAAATACATCAATGAGACAATCATTGATCTATATAGATGAACATCAATATCTTTAGCTTCTGCATCCTTGAGTAATGGCTTTGAAGTCTCTATATGTGTACTTGCTATCTTTACAGTTAAAAAACCAAACTTCTTCAAAATTTCATCTACATACTTGTCTTGACTGATGAAAATCCCATCATCTTTCTATGTCACTTGTAGTCCTAATAAGAAAGTAAGCTTACCCATAGAACTCATCTGGAACTTTTTGTGCATCAATTTCTCAAACTCAGTGCATAACATCTTTTTAGTAGATCCAAAAATGATATCATCAACATATACTTGAACTAGTAGAATATCACTTTTGACTCTTTTAATGAACAAAGTCTTGTCTATCTGACCTCTCTGAAATCCATTGCCCAATAAATAGGTAGATAAAGTCTCATACCAAGCTGTAAGAGCTTGATGTAGACCATATAATGCTTTTTCTACCTTATAAACTCTGTTAGGAAACTCTAGATCTTCAAACCCTGGAGGTTGACAAACATAAACTTCCTCTTCAATCTTGCCATACATAAATGCACTCTTTATATCCATCTGTTATACTACAAAGTCTTTGAATGAGGCATAGGCTAAGAATAGCCTAATTGCTTTAATCCTAGCAACTGGAGCAAAAACCTCATCATAATCTATTCCCTCTTCTTGAGTGTAACCCTATGCAACTAGTCTTGCCTTGTTTCTAATTATAATACCTCTTTCATCTTTCTTATTCCTGTACACCCATTTAGTACCAATGGCTCTTTTGCCATGTGGTAAATCCATCAAGGTCCAAACCTGTTGTAACTTGAACTGCAGAAGCTCTTCTTGCATAGCTTCTATCCAACTTAGATCTTTTAATGCTTGGATTACCTTTTTGGGCTCTTCCTAGGATAGAAAACAAGCAAACAGACAAGTATGAATGTCTTTATGAGTTTTCCCTTCATAAACAACACTAATAAATCCTTGTTCATTTGTAGTCTTTGTCATTCTCCTTGTTAGTACACCAGACTGTACATCACCAATCACATGATCAAGTGAATGATCTTTATGGATTCTTGTATTTGGAGTAGAAGGAACTGGATATGTGGTAGTAATGTTGCTCATATCCACTTCTGTTTCATCACCAAAGAAATCAGTATGTGTGGCTTCAAGTGTAGCATTATCTCCCAAAGAAAACATGTCTGGTTCAGTATTAATACTTGGCCCAGCTGTATTAACACCTTGAGTACTGTTTTCAGATTTCTCTTGATCAGCAATTCCACTTTCTTTATTTACACCTTCATCATCCTTCTTTCCAGCATCACTAGAAGGTTGTGGTTCATCATTACTAACATTCTTTGAAGAAGAATCAAATAGTGAAACATCTTTCCACAGTGGCATCAATATGTAGTCTTGGCTAGATCCTGTCTCCTTGCTAGAATGACCTGCATCAATACTTTCTTCTGTACCTACAAGATCATTAGAGTTTGTACCTGCAATAACTGGCACATAATTCATTGATTTTGTCAGAACATCAATATCAAACAGCCACTTTGGTCCATCACCTGCAATAATAGGCTTATCCTCCAAGAACCTAATATGCAAGTTTTCTTCTACTTTCCTTGTTCTAATGTTGTATACCCTAAAAGCCTTACTATTCATTGAGTATCCAACAAAGAATCCTTCATCTGACTTTCCATCAAACTTACCTAGATAATCTAAGGTATTAAGAATGGTAACATGACACCCAAATGGTCTCATGAAGCTTAGAGCAGGTGTTCTACCTCTAAACAGTTCATAAGGGGTCTTGTTATGAGGCTTAACTACTAATACCCTATTCTGCACATAGCAAGCAGTATTAACTGCTTTAGCCCAAAATGTAGTAGGTAACTTAGAGTCAGCTAACATGGTTCTAGCAGCCTCAATTAGTGTCCTATTTCTCCTCTCAGCAACACCATTTTGCTGAGGAGTTCTAGCTACACTAAATTCCCTCTTAATGCCTTTTTTCACAAAACTCACTCATAACTCTATTTTTGAACTCTGTTCCATTGTCACATCTGATTATCTTTACTTTCTTATCAACTAGATTTTCTATCTCAGTTATAAAGCTCTTAAGAATGCCACTAGTCTCATCCTTAGATGCTAAAAAGAAAACCCAAGTAAATCTGCTATAATCATCAGTGACAACTAGATAATATTTCATATTCATTAAGCTGCTCACAAAAGTTAGACCAAACAAGTCCATATGCAACATGAATAAAGGTTGAGTAATAGAGTTCTGAATCTTGGACTTACAAGAGGCTTTGTGTTGCTTTCCCTTAAGGCAAGCAACACAAGTTTGGTCATTTTCAAAACATTTTAAAGGTAAACCTCTCACAAGATTTTCCTTAACAAGTTTATTAATGGTATTAAAATTTACATGACCTAGCCTCTTATGCCATAACATTGATTCATCAAGTATGGCTTTTGCAACAAGACAAGTTAAACACTCTTTAGGAACAATATTCTTCATATCAACACTGTACATATTATTCTTTCTAGGAACTTTAAGTAAAACCTGACTTTCATCAACTAACTTAAAGTTAGGAGACAGAACAAAACATCCAGTGTCAGTAAAAAGAACACTTTTCTTTTTGTCGCACATCTGTGAAACACTAAAAAGGTTAAACTGTAACTCCTTGACAAATTACACATCCTCAAAATCAAGCTAACCAGTTTTAAGAGTTCCTTTACCAGTAATTTTCCTTCCTTTGGCTCCTCCCCTAAAGGTAATATATCCTCTATCAAATTCCTTGAAGTCTGAGAGATAGGACATGTTCCCTGTCATGTGCCTTGAGCATCCACTGTCAACATAGCCTTGATCTTCTTTTTGTGGATGACCCTACACATAAAAATAAGGAAATTAGTTTCCTTTGGGGACCCAAGCCATCACTGACATGGATCTGCCTCGTGCATCAACATAATTATGTTTCTTCAAAGTAATTGATGCACTATTAAGTTTGGTAGGTCTCCAAACCCAACAAGCTGAGGCCTTAACAACATTAACCTGATTTACCCTCACAGCATTAACTACTGCTGAATTTGGCCTAGCAGTATTAACTATTTTTGGCCTAGCAGTATAAAATTTATCCTTAGCAGTATTAACTTTTTGGCAAAAATGTTTGTTAGTTAATGTTGTTCTTGTTTGATAGGGCCTCTTTATAGTTGATTGTGCTGATTTAGAAAAATGTAACATTGGTCTAGCACTATAAACTGTAGTTTTGGGATGAGTAGTAGTAACAAGCCTAACAATATTAAATGATCTTAGGCCAGATTTCATTACAACTGCTCTTGGAACTATGTTCCTGTGAGCATTAGGGTGAGACTTTTTAGCAGAATAATTGTAATTTACCCTTGTATAATTATTCCTAGATTCCACCCTTTCCCTTTGATGGTAATTGCAGTGTGCCTGCACATGGTCAAAACTTCCACAGACAAAACAAGCTTTATTGTACATCACAAAGTTACTTCCTAGCTGTTGGGACTTCTGATTATTCCAGTTTCTTTGATTTCCCCTAGGACTTTGTGACCTGTACATTTCAGCATACTTAACTGGTTTCCTTACTGGTTTTTCTTGTTGTTTAAGTCTAACAAATTCTATCTTAGCAACAGTAGGAAAAACAGTTTTCTTCTTTAATTTATCATCTAACACCAACTTCTTAACCATTAGGGCATCGGGAGATTACCTAACCTCATTAGAAGTATCTTCACTGACATTCTTACTAGTCTTAGGTGCATAGCCTTCAAGCTCAGGCTGTTGGAACTCTTCTAGACCAGAGTTAGACAAATCAAGGTTTAGGGGTGAAAATAACCCTGTAGGAGGAGGTGCAACAACATTATAGCTTACAAACCCCAAACCCTTTCTACTTTTATCAGGTAACTGACTTCCTATTAATTTTTCTAGACTTTTAGAAGCATTATCAAAATTTTCAATTTTCAGTTGATTGCTTTTTTTTTCTTGCTTAAGCTTTTCTAACTTACTTTTAAGCATGGTAAGTTTTGAGTCTTTATATGAGATATCTCTTTTAAGAACAACAAGTTGCTCATAAAAAATAACCTCATTCTTTTTGTAAAAGACAAGTTGCTCTTCTACAGATGCTAACCCTCTTTTATAAGTAGCTAAATTGAACTCAGATTTGTTAAACTCTATTCTTAACTCATCAAGTTGAGTTTTAAGAGTTTCAAAGCTTTTTAGACAAGTTTTTGAACAAGTTTTGTCATTATGTACCTCAGAGTCTGAAAAAGCCATAAGAGCCATGTTTGTAGGAACTTCATCATCTGCCATATAGCTCCAGTCAAAACCAGCTCCATCAATAGCCACTATGGCTTTGGAAGAAATTTCTTCCACATTTATAGTCCTTCTAGAGCTGTCTTGATTCCTGTTTCTGCTATCTTGGTTCCTTGGTCCTCTGCATTCCCTTGCAAAGTGTCCCATCTTGTGACAGTTGAAACACTCCATCTTAGATTTGTCATATCTAGCTGTGTCACTTCCATTGATAGTGATTTTTCTACCTGTTTTCTGGAAAAACCTTCTTGTCCTCATGCTCAGCAATGTTAACTGCCACTTCAAATCCATCTCTTCTATGTCATCTTCATGGATTTTTTCAAGGTCCTCATATACAAGTTGAGACCCGTTTGGTTGACTGGCTAAAAAAGCATAAACAGTGTCATCACTTAAGTTAGCAGTACTAACTTGAGTATTAGCAGTGCTAACTTGAGTGTTAGTAGTACTAACTCCATAAGCAGTATTAACTTCATTAGTACTGCTAGGAGATGACACAAAAGCCATATTCTAAGAATTTGAGCTTGAGCTTGAGCTTGTAGTTCCTTTAACCTCTTGTTCAACAATCTTGAAATTATTGTAGAGATCATCAAAGCTCATTATGTCTAGATCAGGTTTATTTCTCTAGACCACAACATGAGTATTCCACTCAGAAGGCAGACTTCTCAAAAATATCAAATTGAGATCTTCTTGTGAAATATTTTCACCTAAGATAGCCAACTGACTTACAATCTTCTGAAGCCTGTTAAAAATAGAGTCAAGAGACTCTGTGCTTGGAGCACTAAAGTTCTCATACATTTGCTTTAGAAGAGTCTTCTGAGTCTTCTTTGTGGCATCATCACCACCAAATCTTGTTTGTATAGCAGCAAATAAAGTCTTAGCATCCTTGTACTGATTAAATGTCATTAGATGTTCATTAGGAAGTGCCATCAGTAACATACTTCTTGCCTTCACATCATTCTTCTTTTGAGCCTTTTCTTTAGTAGTTACAAGACCTGGTATTAGTGAGGTTGAGGTACCATCAACATTTGTTATTGTTTGAGCTACTGGTTTGAATAAGTTTCCATTCTCTATGACATCCCATAGAGCATAGTCTTGTACTTGAAAGTATTGCTCAATCCTTAGCCTCCACATATCATATTCACCATGTTTGAGAATGGGAAACTTTGTAGTAGTAGTGGTTTGTGCAGTTTCTAGATCCATCTCTTCCTTGTGGGTAAAGAGTTCTTCTTGTAAGTTTTTTCTAGATCAAAGTTTCAGAACACAAGCTCTGATACCACTTGTTGATCCCAACTTAAGATCGATTCCTTAGCTTGTAAAGGTTAAGTTACTCTGGATAAATCCAAAACAACTATGGTAGAAACTTTGTGAATACTAAAGAGTATGCGGAATATACTCTTTAATACTTAGAAGAATATAAATGAAATAGTAAATTGTATGAACAATGTATGAACAATGATATCACTAAAAAGCTCCAATATTATTATCAATAATACAAGTACTCTGTGTAGTACTAGGGTTTACAACCTTGAAGCAATATATCAAAACGTATGAATGTTTGGTACATAAAACTTTGTACCTTGGGACCTCATTTTATACACCAAGGAGTCCTAATAGGCTTACAATATTTTCCTAAGTTACTATGATCTTTTAAACAAATAACTTATACGTATCTTTTACAAAAATATCTCATACTTATCCCGTAAGTAATCTTGATAAACAATATTCATCTTAATCCTTTCTCTTGTCTTTATCCTTCTGACAGTAGAAACTCTTCTAGCAGTTGTAATCCTTCAGCAGTTGTAAGTAGCAGCATTAACTTTTATTCTAGCAGCACTAACTGTGTACAAGCAGTAGTAACTACTTAGAATATTTTCTTTATTTTTCATCAGGAGTACTAAGTTACACTAGCAGTAATAACTTTATGCTAACAGTTGTAACTTTACTCAAGCAGTACTAATCATACACTAGCAGTACTAAGTTACACTAACAATAGTAACTTTTATACTAGGAGTATTAACTACTTAGTAGTATTTCTTCTAAGTCTCTAAGCAGTCTTAACTTCCATTAGCAGTAGTAATATATACTTGCAGTAGTAACTCTAACCTTAGTAGCAGTTACTTCCAAACAGCATCAAGAAGCTTTTAATCTCAACACACAAGAAAGAACTTTTTGTTGAAAATGATCGACACTTACACCAAATCATGTCTCAGGATGTTCTGCTTACTGTTATGAATTCTATTACGGTTAATGGTGATTATGTGAATTTGGAAATGCAAAGAAGTGAATCTTGTGATAAGTGTTTCGATCTTGATGCTGGGCTTTTGAAAAAACAAAATGCGTATAATAAACTTTTGAAAAGTTACTCACAACTTGAAAAACATTTCATTTCTCTTGAATTGACATGCAACTCAATCAAGAAATTTTTCAAAAACACAAATCCTGTGATAATAAAAATGCTCTTGAAATTCCAGAATATTTTGAAAATAACGATTTGAAAGCTCAGCTACAAGCTAAAGACACTACCATTCGTAAGTTGAAGGAACATTGATGTGTCGTTGTGTGGTGTGTGATTTTATGATTTCAAGTTTTAAATTTATATTTTGCCGACTTAACCAAAAACAACACTTTAACGAGCAGTGTACCCGGTCAGATGGGAGTTCCGTGGTAAGTAGGGTGTCGATCACTAAGAGCGAGAAACAATCTTTCAATTTATTAATATTTTGGTTATCTAAACTAAGTTAATTCTATTCTATGTTAAACCTATGCTAAACCTATGTTAATCCTAAATCTAACAAATAAGGGGTTTTTTAGCCTGAGAGATTGGCACGGGTTTTGTGGTGACTAGAATAAACTTAAGACATTAAAACACACGCAAGCAAATTGACAGAAGATAAAAGAGCAGTCTAGCCAAATATAAGAAAATTGTATTAACCATTATTAATCCAATCAGAGCGTTGGTTTGTTTATTTAGTGCAATGATTACTTAACTCGAGGCGGCATATCATTCTTAAGACTTAGGCGGTACTTCTTCCTAAAACCTAGATATGAAGAATTCTGTCACAATTAAACGTATCCGCATAAAGCATCCTTATTTGCTGATTATAATCTATCTTAGGGATTAAAGAAATGGTGATCTTGTTAAACCCTAACTCATAGAGACTTTACCCACTTATTGCTTAATGGCAATTCATACAATAGTATTCCAATAACCAAGTCTTTACCAATTAATTGAGAACGTACTCGTTGATCCCAAGGGTCACTTACTGGTCCAACTAAGCTCGCAATCTAAGGGCGAAGATAGGTCATTATTTGTGATTCTATTGGTCTAGATGTATAAATCACTATATGGAGAGCCATCCCGGAATCTAGATTACCTGGTCCGTATCACTAGATCCAGTTCGAATGATAGGTCGCATACAAAAGCACGTAAACAAGTATAAACTGATAAACATAAACAAGCAATCAACGATAAATTAAGCAATCGAGATAAACAAACCAAACATTTAGATCTTCAAAATAATAGCTAATACCCGAAGGTATTAGCCTTCAAACGTCATAATCAATATAAGAATAATAATTTAGCTAAGGTAAACTAACCGAGTTAACGAATGATACCAAAAACTGAACGATTACAAGAGTATAGGAGATTACAAGTTGTTTCCTATGGAATTAATTACGTTGCAAGACCTCTTCTGCTCCTCTGAAAATTGACTTTTATGGTTTAGGTATCAAAAATATGATTTAGCACACTGAAAACTCATTTTTGAGTTTTCTATTTATAAGGTCTGGAAAAAGGTCGATACGGCGTATTGACTGAGGTTAATACGACGTATCAAGGGTTTCTTGGAGTAGGGACCACGTTTGATATCTTCCAGAATATTTTATTTCCATAGCTTGAATATGATGTATTGGTCGTCCCTGGATACGGCGTATTGGTCTTGTTTCCTTCGTGGTCTTTTGTGAAGTGAAGGCACAGATACGCCGTATCTTCCTTGATGGATACGGCGTATTGGATATCAGAACAGTAATCTTAAAATGTCTTCGTTTAAGCTCCAGAATGCGTGCCTTTTTCCTAATCTTTACCAAGTACTCCATAATTACTGCAATTCTCAAATACAAATGATTAAGTAACAATTCTTTGCAATAATTATACAAAATGGGTTATTTATATGGGATAAATGATGCTATAAAAGTGACGTTATTTGATGTCATCAAACATATCAAATCTATGAGAGAAAAGGACAAGGAAGAGAAAGTCAAACATGATATGGATGAAATTGAGACCATAAATATTGAACTAGAACATAGTGTGGCCAAATTACTTTTTGAAAACGAGCGTTTACATAAGAAAATCCATCAATTGAAACAGATTTATAAGGATCAATTTGACTTAATTAAAAGGACACGTGTTAGCTCTAAGGAACATAGTGAATCTTTAATTTCTCAATTAAACTCAAAATTTGTTGAAAATGCGCATTTGAAAACTCAAATTCAAGACAAGGTTTTTGTGATTACATCATTGAAAAATGATTTACGAAAACTAAAAGGGCAAGAAATTGTTAAAAATGTTGCACAAATACCCGATGCCACTACTATTATTCCTGGGATGCTCAAACTTGATTCAGATCCTTTAGCTCCTAGGTTATTGAAAAATAGGGACGCTCACATATACTATCTTAAGTACACTTAGGAACAAGCAGATATTCTTTGGGGAATAGTCGAACAAGCTAAAGCAAAACAACCTTTAGATAATGCGTTAGACTTTACCTATAAGCATGCCAAACGAATTCAGGAGTTACTAGTTTATGTTCGAGATACATGCCCTAATGCGACTAAACCTAGTGAGAAATTGGTTGCTGTCACACCATTGAACAAAATCAAGAAAGTTAGGTTTTCTGAACCTCTCACATCCTCAAGAAACATTCATAAACAGGTAGAGTCATCAAAACACCATATTATAACACACCTGTGTTACCTTCTACATGATTGAATAGTTCTACTAGTGATAGCAGATCACAGCCTACATGCAATAAAAAGAATGATAGGATCTCGCAAACACCAAGTAGCAACATGAAGAATAAAGTAGAAGTCCAACTAAGGATAGCTAATTTAAGATCTAATAAAAAGAATCATGTTAAAGACCCTATTTGTGATGCAAATGTTAAGCATACTATGTTAAATGTGAATTCTAAGTTAATTTGTGTTAAATGTAAACAATGTATGTTTGATGCAAATCACGATGTGTGTTTCCTTGATTTTGTGAATGATGTGAATGTGCGCTCTGAATCTAAGTCTGTTAAGCAAAGCAAACAACATAATATTTGGAAACCTACAGGTAAAGTGTTCACTAAAATAGGATATAAGTGGAAACCTACAGGAAAACTTTTCACTTTAGTTGGTAACTCGTGCTCTTTAACTAGGTTCACTTCCACTAAAGTAGTGCCTCTTAAGGAAACCACTTCTCATTTCGTAGAAACACAAAAACTAGAGCTTAAAGTCTATAGCAGGAGACCCAAACTAGTAAAATCTGTTAGTTCAAGTAAAAAACCTAAGATTGTAGAATCTAGGATTGCTAACAACTCGGAACCTAATCATTCTTGGGGATCTAATGCTACAGATGTTCCATCTTCTTCTTCTCTTGTCAATGACAGGTTTTCCAGATTGTTCTCTGGTATCTAGACTCTGGATGCTCAAAACATATGACAAGGAACCGCTCTCAGCTCATGAACTTCATTAGTAAATTTTTAGGAACTCTTTTATTCAGAAACGACTAGATTGCAAAGATTATGGGTTATGGTGATTATCAGCTGGGGAATGTAACTATCTCAAGGGTATATTATGTTGAAGGACTTAGATATAACTTGTTTTCAGTCAAACAGTTCTGTGACTCGGATCTTGAAGTTGCATTTCGGAAAAACACTTGCTTTATTTGGAATATAGACGGTGTTGATCTACTTTCAGGATCCAGAGACACAAAATTGTACACAATTTCTCTTAATGACATGCTAAAGACTTCTCTGATCTGTTTACTATCAAAAGCTTCAAAGACTAAGAGTTGGTTATGGCACCGTCGGTTATCTTATCTCAACTTCAGTACTCTAAATCTGCTAGCCAAAGACGGTCTTGGACGAGGCATTCCAAAGCTTATATTTAAGAAAGATCATTTGTGTTCAGCATGTGTATTAGGCAAAAGCAAGAAATCCTCTCATCAACCCAAGGCTGACGACACTAACCAAGAGAAACTCTATCTTCTGCATATGGATCTTTGTAGCCCGATGCGTGTGGAGAGCATTAATAAGAAAAATTAAATCTTAGTGATTGTTGATAATTACTCATGATTTACTTGGGTCAAATTTCTGAGATCAAAGGATGAAGCTCCTGACGCTATCATCAAATGCATAAAAATATTCAAGTTCGTTTGAATGCCACAGTCCGTAATGTTAGAACAGATAATGGAACTAAATTTGTCAATCAGACCCTTTGAGAATTTTATGAAAATGTCAGCATCTCGCATCAAACATCTGTTGCTCGCATTCTTCAACAGAACATCGTTGTTGAAAGACAAAACCAGACTCTAGTGGAAACTGCTCGTACAATGTTGATATTTTCAAAAGCTCTATTATTTCTGTTGGCCAAAGCAATCAATACAACTTGTTATACCCAAAACCGTTCCCTGATCCGTCTCTAATACAACAAAACTCCATATAAGATGATGCACGACAAGAAGCCGGATTTATCGTTTCTTCATGTCTTTGGTTCACTCTGTTATCCGACTAATGACAGTGAAGATTTGGGTAAACTTAACGCAAAGGCCAATATTGGTATTTTTGTTGGTTACGCCCCCGCAAAGAAAGCTTTTAAAATCTTTAACATGAGAACCTGGAAAATCATAGAAACCATTCATGTAACATTCGATGAGGTGACAATGATTGTTTTTGAATAATTCAGTTCAGTACCCGGGCTTTAATTTATGACTCCTGGAACATCCAGTTCAGGACTCATACCAAACCCTGTTCCTCAACATCATTTTAATCCACCAACCAAAAATGATTGGGATCATTTGTTCCAACCCATTTTCAATGAATACTTAAATCCTCCACCGAGTGCTATTTCTCCAGTTCAAGTAGCTGATACACCAAGAGCTGTTGATATAGCCGATTCACCTGTGTTAACTTCAATTGACCAAGATGCACCATCAACAAGTATCCCATCAACACAAAAACAAGAACAATCTCCAATTATATCTCAAGGTGTTTAAGAATCTCCAAAAACACCACACTTTCATGATGATCCACTTCATGAAACTCTTCATGAAGACTCAACTTCTCAAGGATCGTCATCTAATGTACGGCCATCCCACACTCCATTTGAACTTCTTGGTAAATGGACTAAGAATCATCCAATAGCAAATGTGATCGGAGATCCTTCTCACTCAGTCTCCACAAGAAAGCAACTTTATACTAACGCTATGTGGTGTTATTTTGATGCCTTTCTCACTTTAGTTGAACCGAAGACTTATAAAGAAGCAATGCTCGAACCCTCTTGGATTTATGCAATGTAAGAAGAAATACATGAATTCAAGAGACTGAAAGTATGGGAATTAGTACCATTTTAAGATCTCATAATGTTGATCAAATTGAAGTGGATCTTCAAAGTCAAGAAAGATGAGTGTGGCGGTGTACTAAAAAATAAAGCTCCATTAGTTGCTAAAGGATACCGACAAGAGGAGGGAATAGACTTCGAGGAATCATTTGCACCTGTTTCCAGAATAGAATCCATTCATATCTCCATTGCTAATGCTACCACCAAGAACATGAAAATCTTTAAGATGGATGTCAAAACGGCTTTCTAGAATGGTGAGCTACGCGAAGTGGTTTATGTTTCTCCACCGGAAGGATTCGTAGATTGAGACAAGCCAAATCACGTGTACAGGCTCAAAAAGGCACTTTATGGTCTTAAACAAGCTCCACGCGGTGGTATGATATGCTGTCCAGTTTTTTACTATCACAAGAATTCTCCAAGGGTGCAGTCGATCCAATACTATTCACCAGAAAAGCAGGACGTGACATCTTATTGGTACAAATTTATGTCGACGATATAATTTTTGCCTCTACTAATCCTGCTATGTGTGATGATTTTTCTAAAATAATGACTTCTAAATTTAAGATGTCGATGATGGGACAAATGACTTTCTTTCTAGGACTTCAGATTTCTCAAAGTCCCAAAGGCATCTTTATTAACCAGTCCAATTATGCTATTGAAATAAAAAAAAATGGTATGTTATCTTGTGATCCTGTTGACACCCTTATGGTGGACAAAAGTAAACTGGATAAATATCTACATTGGAAACCTATCGATCTCACACATTACCGTGGTATGATTGGTTCCTTAATGTATCTCACATCCAACAGACCAGACCTTGTATTTTCAGTATGCATGTGTGCCCGGTATCAGGCAAAGCCTACCGAAAAGCACTAACATGCAGTTAAGAGGATCTTTTGATACCTGAAAGGACCCATTGATATGGGTCTTTGGTATTTGAAAGATTCTTGCATTACTCTAACAGCATATGCAGATGCAGACCACGCCGAGTGTCAAGATACTAGACAAAGCACATCTGGAAGTGCATCATTCTTGGGAGATAAACTTGTTAGCTGATCATCCAAAAAGCAAAAGAGCACTGCTATCTCTAATACATAGGCAGAATATATTGCTTTATCTGGGTGTTGTGCTCAAATCTTATGGATGAGATCACAACTAACAGACTATGGGCTTAAATTCAACAAGATTCCTCTGTACTGTGATAACAAGAGTGCACTCGAGATTCAAGCATATAAATGTGAGATACTACTTTATTAAGGAGCAAATGGAGAATGGAGTAGTGGAACTCTACTTTTTCAGAACCCAATATCAACCTTTAGACATTTTTACAAAAGCTTTGCCACGAGAAAGATTCAACTTCTTGGTCAAAAAACTAGGTATGAAAAACATGTCTCCTGACACACTAAAGAGTCTGACAGAGGAAGAAGACGAGTAATGGTGGTAACTCATGGTATATCCTGTGTATTATATGTATATAAGAAAATATAAAAACACAAAAAGATTTTTCATTTTTTATAAATTTTTCAAAAAAGAAAATATAAAATTAAAAAATCACAAGATAAAAAAATATATTATCTCTGACATGTCTTCTGAAAATTGATAACATTTACGGCCTTAGAAATGTCATTTAATAATGATACGAGGCTGTAAATGAAGTTCGAGCAGAAGTTATAAAAGTTTTCAAAGCATGTCAATGGCTTGCTATTATTTCAGATAGCAACCCGGTCATCATTTAAAGACAAGTATTTCGTCAAAAAGAAAACTTGACCTCACAACGGGAACTTATTTTTTCTTGGGTATGAATTACTTTATATTCATACAAGGATTGTGTTTACTTTGCAACACAACCCGTGCTTCCTATATACAATAAATGTACGCGTCCGTGCATTTATTTGTCAAAATAAGAGAAATCTTATTTTTATGGTGTTGATTTTAAAATGAATTTAATCATCTCAACGTTCATCAGAAAATATTTTTTTAAAGACATTTGACCACTTAAACAATGACTACAGTTCTTTAACTAGAAAACAGGTCATTATTTGAGAAGGAGATAATGTCAAATATTCTTCTTCAAAAAATCATCATGTGATAAACAAAAAAGGTTTTAAACAATAACGGATTAATATTAAAGGGGAGTTAATTAAATTTAACATAATTAAGCTTTATATGTTATGTGTTTATCTCTTTAGGGTCAATAATAAATGAATACGAATCATTTGCTAGCTGTCTAAAAACCTTTAGGGACTATTTTGTTCCAAGAAGGCCTAATCTAGATAATGCCTTAGGAAAAGTTATTAAAGAAAAATGCTCTGGAAGGCATTAAAACATGAGGGGCTCATTATGTTAGTCAAAAATCAAATGATTTTAAAAAAAGCCAAACACCCCCACCCCACACCCTGTCATTTTTCTCTCTACAAAACAATCACACCCAGAAAAAATCTTTTTCTTCCATGTGTTATACTCGGCTCAAATCCAAGAACATTAAATGTGATTTAATCAAAAAGGTAAACTAAAAAAAACAATGTTTATTATTCCTTAATACAACACTTAATCAAAAAGGAATTTGCATTGAAATCACTGGTGGGTAATTTTACATGGAAACCACTAACAAAAATTTGATTGTAGGTTCTTCAAAATCAAAAGGTGTTCTAAAACAATAAATTGATTGAGTAGTTTGCTTATCTTAGGATTGGATATTACTCGTCTTTGAATTAGTTTAATATGGGTTTAAGTATTGAAATGAGTTAGCTTGACTTATGCTTGAAAATATGGCTGGTTGTTGGGTTTAGAACCATAAAAAATGTTAGTGGTTTGTATTTAGTATGTTTGTTAGAAGGTTACCCTTGAATGTGTTAGTGTAAGAACTTCAAGTTTGATACATACAAAATCTATAAATGTCTTAGCAAAATGGTCATTATACTCCCTTTTTAGCTAATAGTGATACTATTGTGGTAAACTCTTGACTTTTAAAATGATTTTATGTTGTTGCTTATAAGTGCTAAGGATCATGTTTAGTTGTATAAGAAGTTAGTAAAATGAAGTTTGTGTTTTTGAAATTTAACACTGGGTGATTTATACTTAGGTATACACTAGGCGATTTATACCTAATTTGAACTGGGCGATTTATACCTAATTTGAACTAGGCGATTTATACCTAATTTGAACTGGGCGATTTATACCTAATTTGAACTAGGCGATTTATACGAGTTTTGAACTGGTGATTTATACCAGTTTTATAACTAGGCAATTTATACCTAAAATTACACTGGGCGATTTATACATAACAATTAACACTATGCGATTTATACCTGAAATTTACAATGGGCGATTTATACCTGCAATTTTGGACTAGGTGATTTATACAAGGTATTTTTCCTAGAATCCTATCTGTGTTGCCTATTTGACTATGTTTGACCAATAGTTAGTTTGTTGACCCTCCAAGTTGACTTCCTGATCTTTGATCATCAACCTGTGTTATACCTGTATGCCTGATAATATGTGTTTAATCCCTAGTTAATAATCACAACTTGCTTCTTAAAACTCTTTGCATGAACCAAATTGTCAATCAGTAATATATATATATTTGTATATAAACTGTATTGGACAATTCTTAGCAGAACCATGAATCCAATTGCTGCTCAACAAGTTGCTCTTGACAATGCATTGGTTGCACCTGAGAATCGAGTCAACATTGGCATATGCAACATGATAATTGATCCCAAAAAGACTCTAAAGGAACCCACTTATCAAGTTGTCTTGGATGATCTTGCACTCACTACATGCTATCCAGCTTTCCTGAGCATGGCAGAAGTCCCAGAAATATATATGCATCAGTTCTGGCACACCATCACCAAGATTAAAAACTTATCCTCATACAAGTTCAATCTAGACAAGAAGAAATGTACAATTGATGTAGAAGTCTTTCGTGACATTCTCCAGATCTGTCCTAGACTTCCAAATCAAGAGTTTGTTGTACCTCCTTCTTCTAATGAAGAAATTGTTTCATTTATCAAGGAACTTGGGTACACAGGTGATTTGATTCTATAACTAAGGTGTATACAGATCATATGCATCAACCTTGGAGAACCTTTGCTGCAGTCATCAACATATGCCTTTCTAGGAAAACCACGGGTCATAATAAGATCAGACTTTCCAGAGCACAAATCCTGTGGGAGTTGTATTACAACCAGAATGCTGACTTTGTTAAACTACTTTGGGAAGACTTTATGTTTCAGATAGACAACAGAGACTCTAAGAAACAAGAGAATATGTACTATCCCAGATTTACAAAGGCAATCATCCATCACTTCATTTCCAAAAATAAGCCAATCTCTATAAGGAACAAACTTTTCATGCACACTGTCCAGGATGACAGTATTTTAGGGTCCTTGAGATTTGTCCCCAAAACTAAAGAATATCAAGTGTATGGAGCATTAATTCCTGCAAGGATGACCAATAGGAAGATGCTAAACCTTATTGCCTATAAGACTTATCTTGTATTTGCTACAAGAGTTGTAACTCCCAAGAAAGCAAGGAAATTTAAGAAACTTACTTCTCCTTCAAAGAAGAAAGCTCTTGTTACTGTTGAAGAGCCTGTAGAGAAACCTGTCAAGAAATCTGCTGCTAGAAGATAGTCTGCTAATGTTCAAATCAAAGACACTCCTGGTATGTCTGTGTCAAAGAAAAAGGCACCAGCAAAGACTGAGAGAAGAAAAGGGATTAAATTAGGTCTGAAGACAGGATACTTAAGGAAGCTAATATGAAAAAGGTTATCAATAGAAGCAAATAAGAAACATACATTCATTAAGCAGGTGGCTCAAATGAGGGAGATGATTTAGAACCAGAGGTTCCTGATGAGAAAAAGGCAAGTCAACTGACACAAGTGAAGAAACTGGTGTAATACCAGGGGTTCCCGATGTGTCCAAAGTAGATTCTTATGAGAGTGAGTATGAATCTTGAGGAGATAGTGACGATGATGATCAACAAAGTAATGATGAACAAAATGTGTCTGATAATTCGAGGACAAGTGATGACAAAGAAGAAACATAAGAAGATGAGTTCATGTATACACCTAAAAACTATGTACTTACTGATGATGAAAATATAGATGATGAAGAATATGAACGTATCAATAAAGAAATGTATGATGATGTGAATGTGGAGTTGAAAGATGCAGAGATTGCTGATAAAGGAAAAGGTAATGAGGAGATACTTGATGCTGAAAAGGTAGATGCTAAGAACGAGAATGTTAATCAAGAGGTTGCAGGTGATCAAGTCAATGATGATGCTCAGGCAACAGTTATAGCTGCCCTTGCTACACAGAATACTAAAGTTCCACTACAAAGTTATTCTATCTCATCCGACTATGCCACTAAATTTCTCAACTTTGATAACATTACCTCAACCAACACTAAAATGATCTCAATGATGGACTTAATATATTTTGAGGCTAACAATCTCCCCCGAAGCGAGGTCTTTAAATCTTACTTCCTTGGACTTATTGAGATTGCTTTGTCGTTTAGTTCTTGAGTCTTTGTTTTGGTCTTTATCTTGTTGTATGCTTGTTCCTTCTTGCTTTATGATATTTGATATTGAGCCTTTGTCATTGTCTTTCGACTTTGTATTTTATTCTAAGATCTTTAAATCTTTATCCTTCCGTCTTGATCGTCTTTGCCATCTCGCGATCTTATGTCTTGACCAACATGCTCATACTTTGCATCATCTTAAAAGCTTGCTAACAATCTCCCTTGATAGACTTAATATCTTTGAAGGAAGATTTGTATATCGGAGTTTGTACGGAAGTCTTTGTCTTTAATTCTTAAGCTTTCATGATTCTTGAATCTTAATGCTTATAGTATGTCTTTGTAGTTTGAGCATGAGCATGTGGTAATGAATCCGACTTCAGCTGGAAT